>MU913052.1:0-33958 GCA_036418165.1 Cooperia oncophora
CGAAATCCCTGAGGGAGCGTAGGCGTGGCTGCGTACTTCAACTAAACGTGGCGGTGGCTGTGTTTTGGTGAGATATTTTCATTTTGACACAATTGTGTTCATGTCTCTGTTCAACAACGAACAAGATGACAGTTGCCTCATACTGAAATTTCCCACGAGCAACCCATTCTATGCCAAAAAAGTAAAAGCTTAAAGTCCAGAGAAAAGTAAAAGCTCAAAATCAAGAGGATTGAACGCATTCCAAAGTTGCTGCAAACGCTTTTTACAAAGAATCCCTTATTATTGTTTGTTCCTAAGTTCTGCTATCTGATCTCTCATCACTTCTCGACCAGCCAACTTTTTCTGTTTCCTTCTGAACGAACTATTTTAGAGGATGAAAACTGCTTCCGACTCAGAGAACCTTTTTTTGGAAGATGACAACTGCTCTCAACTAGAGCCGTTGGTGGTTAACATAGTATGACCGAGGCGGGTGCGCTCGCTTGCGCATAGTGAGAAGGGCAGAAAAGACATCAACCTAGGCGAGTCAGTAGTTAGGGCACACCGTCACGTTGCGCAGAATTTCCGCTGAATACGACCCTTTCGCCGTGCTTCTTGTCACCACCCATTCTCCACTTCTGAGCTTGCAACTTGCCTCTCCCATCAGATGTTCTTCACAGCAAGGACAGTCAATAAACTTTTTATCAATCAGTGAACAGAAAAAGGTCAAGAGAGTACTCTCAAAGTAGCGCCGCTGAAGCTGTTGGCGTACTTTCCATCTTCCATGAATAGTTGTACTTCATCGAGGACCTGCTGCCATTTCGTTGTGTCCCACCCTGCTAGCACTGCATTCGATATCTGAATTTCGATGAACAGACTCTTGGAAAATTTGGCAAAACATTGCTGTGAATTCCAAGGCTGAGTTATTGGAAGCTCTGGAAGGAGAGAGAAAGAACATTTTCAAATGTTTCGTCCACTTCAATGGAGCATAGATTAGAACAAGGTTCTGTCCTTTCACTGACTTTTTTAGAAGACTTAGTGTTCGATAATAACTCTGACAACTCTTACTTTGATACTTCCGCGATAAGTGAGAAATTTCTTAGGAACGAGCTCCGGCGGTTTGGTGGTGGTTGCATCAGAATTTACAGCACATTTACCAGACGAGCAAATGCCGGTTACTATATTATCAACCACAAAACAGTCGTATCCAGAAGCGCTCTTGTCTGTAACTGGTTCTTACATTCTTTGAATACGTTCGGGAAGGATATTTTTAACGGACTCGTTTGGGGGATAAGAAGAACACTGACCTGTGCATCGGTTGGCCCCGCAATTTATTGTCTAGCTTAATCGCCTTCAATAGTCTTCCATGGTTCTGGATGGAAGTAGAATGTGTGCCGCATTTCACAAAGGGATTGATGTACGGCGAAGATTTATAGAGACTACTGGCGAAAAAAAAGTAGAGGCCACGAAGATTTCACTCCAGAGGACCCTGACGGGGCTACACCACTTCCGATGGAATGGACACTTCGCATCAACAGTGGGCGTAAGTTTGCTTCTGTCTTTATCATTTGCCACCCAGCTTTTCCAAATTCAAACTGTACACTCACTTTCGTTGATTCTTCACCTCTTCATTCCTAGGCGCCAATTAGGCGCTGCCACTCCTTTCACCAAAATCGGTATAAACTTGCATACTAGCTAAATAAGCTGATTACAAATCGAGCTTTGTTAGAGGCATTTGGCGCAAGAATAGGGCCGGCTACAGTCTGGCGCCACCACCCTTTTCACCATTATTCAGATAAACCAGCATACTGGGATATTCGTGATGACGAATATTGCAACCATTTAGGCTCGAGTGGTAACGTAGGGCACTTTGGCCGTCTGGACTCTGCTGACGCTGAGATCGGAAAAGTCGGGCTCATTCCTTCCCCTGTGCACAGCCGTAGCGGAGTGGTACAAGGTGCTGGTGCTGAAAAATGAATGTAATGCTTGGGATTGTGTCTTCCACTGTTCCTGAGAAGCTGTGGCTATCTTGGTGGGAAGAGTTGTGGCGCCATGTCGAAACCAGCGTTATTCCGGTATAAACGCCACCGGTGCCAGAAAGTATGTTTGTTCTCAATACAGTCTGCATCAATGGCTCTAGTATGCAAATTTACATGAACTGAAGAGAAAGGGGGTGGCGCTAAAGCATCCCCTGGTGGCGCAATTGAGCCGGGACGGATGCCACATTCATAATTAGGGCACAATAGCCAACGTTTTAGCTGGAATTTTTTCTGAGATCTTGAGATAGGAATGTTGCTAAGGCAGCCTTCGTTTCTGAATTGGAGAATAACGAAGATCACTCACGCTTATATTCTTTAGCTGGAATCTGGATTCACGATAACGAAGCCGCATTCCATTGGCTCATATGAAGACTTAAGAGCAATCTGGCTGATAACAGTTTCCTGATCAGCAAGCGAGACCCCTTGAGCCGCTGCCCTTTGTCTGATAACTTTGTCCACCTGAAAGAGACGAATAATGTTTCATAACGAAGGAAAGAAAGGAAGAAGTTATAAATTAATCAGGGAAACTAGAGACCACCGGCGAAGAAGTCCGCGCCTTTGGAGTACGCGAGCAGTTCTGAGGTTACCGGATATGATGGTCTGTAGACGCCATCCAATCTTAAAGCTGGCTACAATACTGTCTGGTTCGATGCGAGCGATGGGGCGTCTCTGCGGGGCTGTGTTTGGCACGAGGCCAAATCAATTCTGCACCAGTTGTTTGGGAAAGTGAGTCCCAAAATCTGGCGAAAAACGAGCGATACGAATGATATGACACAGTTTGTGGCTTGCCGAAAGAGAAAATAAAGGAAAAAACTCGGTAGAAAAGGGCAGTTGGCCGAGTACACACCGGTGCAGATTACGCAGCCCAGACACAAGGCGTGGATACGAGTACCAGTTTGGAAGCTACCCAAGACGTTCCTCCGGCAGGAGCAGGCCCCCTTCCATCACCTTCATGTACACCAAAATATGAAGCCATCTCCAATCGCAGCCTGACTGGAGAAGGCCTATGGAATTCATGTCACCTCCAAACAGCTGCGAAACTTCTAGTATTTAAACCCATGGACAGCTACCTGATGATCAGCACCCTTGATCTGGAACCTCCAATATCGAAGCTCTCCGACAACGTCGCTATGGTCCAGGATATCATCTTCACCGCAGTCGCCAAGGCGCGGGTTGATGGTATGGACCGGAAGTTCCTGGAATGGGAAGACCGATATTTTCTTCGTGGACCCCGGACTGAAGGTGAATGCTGACGGTTACATCGAGAAACTCAAGAAGAATATCCTGATGTTACGTCGTCGCGTGTACCATCTTCGTACAGCTACAGCTGGGTGTCGGCACATAGGATCGAAGGGTACTGGAAAAATTCTCGCCTACTTGGAATGGAAGGGCGTTGAGTACCTGAAGAAGACGGAATATCTAAGTGTGTCACCTGACCTAAACCCCTCGATTACCGGGTCCGGGCGGAGCTCAACAGGGTGGTCTACAGTGGCGGAGAAATCAACGACCTCGCTGAACTCAGGCACCGAATCACGGTCGCGTGGCAGAATCTCGATGGCGCTCGTCCAGAAGGCTGTGGCGGAGTATCGTGATAGTGTACAATGTGTTGTTGAACGAGGTGCTGGAAATGACCAATCAAAATAAAGTGTAACTTATATCGCCTTGAAAGTCGAGGAAAAAAAGTCTTTCTTGTCCCACCCTGTATGTGCGATGTAAAGGAACCGTTCATGGTGCATAATTTGCTGTGGCCACGTGGCTCTTCTGACCGCTTCGATGGGAAACGTATTTCGATAAAGTTCACGTGATGAATTTACAAAAGCTCATAAAGATGGCAGTTCACATTTATGACCGCACGAAAAATCATGAGCAACGTACCAGGTTCTCCATGTGGTTCTTGATTTTTCTCTTTGCTTGCGCTATACTGTCCGACATCCGAGGAACTTGGATTTGCACAGCAGTATTTGTTGAGAAAGCCATTTCTACCGGCAATTTGAAATCTTTCATCACAAATTTGATCGTTTTTTCTGTAAAATGCACTTTATATTGAGTGAGATGTAAGAGCTTAATGAGCCTTCCGCAGAATTGCATGCATCCCTGCTCCACTTCGGTGATGTCGGTGCCTAATTTTCTCCCTTTGTAACTGGTTGGAATCTGTCTGTATACCACCATATCCCACCAATAACGTGACTACAGTTGAGAGCCTGAAGCCAGTTAGAAAGCGCCTTGCTGACGAGATCGAGCTACTCTAACGAGTATTATCAATTGTAAACTTTAACATAGAAACCGAACAAAACGTTCCAGTGCATTCTAGTTTCCCTACTGGAAAATGCAGTTTCAAAGTATCGGTCAGTAGAGTAATGTGTTCCAATCTCTGTGAGCGAAGAGAAGCTCTAGCCCAGCCTTCTAATCCGGAGAACTGTGTTGGAGCACTATGAAAAAATTACGAGTCGCACCTACATGGGATAAATTTATGAACTGGCCATTAGGTGTTTCAGGTGTATCGCGGTAGATTCAGGTGCCGCGGCTTCGGAGGACAGTCATAGGTTCTTTGAATTGCTCTAAGTCCATTGACGTCAATGCGGTAAACAGGACAAACTTTACTCCATAACCCGGAGGTAGGGGGGCGTGGTTGCGACAGAACATGGCGTAGGATGCGTTTTTCATTTTATTCTCCAACTTGGGATAGCTGCCATCCTGGACAAGTGTCTGAATGCACTTGTTCTAGAATCGCAAAATCCCACTACCAGGGGCGGTACCCGCCGCCGCCGAGTCATTGGGCCATCCCATTTAAGGTGGAGGGTTTTATTCGTATGAAGGAAGAGAAAACATAACAACGTAATATCTTGCCTAGAAGTTGAGTAGATCATTCCTCCATCAATGACCCGCTCTCAGTGCCCCAAAGCCTTTGGACCTCTGGTACCTTCGATTTTTCAACAAGTGCGAGTAAATTGCTGTTGATGCCAATTTTCAATTTTTTCAAAACACCGTAACGTCTGCCGTTAGACGGTACCTTCGATTGACCATAGAGGAGTAATCATACGACTGTATTTCAGGCGAATAAAGGCCTTGAATCCAGTTCCCAGTACTCTTTTTGTCAGAGCACAGCCTAGTAATGCCCTAACTCGGGGTGTGGCACTGTGTCGAGCAATTTCGCTGTCGCTTCTTGCACTTGTATGGCCCCACCCACATGTCAATCTGATTGTCGAGGAACAGGCAATATACAGCGACAGTGACAAATTTGTTCTCTGTATAGAGCCGCTTGAAAATCACAGTGTGGGAATCCTCCGCTATTATGACCATCTACTTGGGTGCAAGTAATGCCTAATGACACAACTCGGGCTGCTTCATCTGCCCTCATACAAAATTGACGCTTGTGAGTTTCGGTTTCGAGTACAAGACCACCATATTTCATCTAGGGCTACCGTGCGTTTTCACAGCCGTGAATGACGTCTTAGGCGATGGACATCGCTGATGCGGGCATAGAATGGGGGCTGCGTTCGTGCTTTCACAAGAGAAACAGATCCCAAACACGCATCGTCTTGGCTGTCATCAATTTCCGGACATATGTAACTCGGGCAACGGTTGCAGCAGGGGTGGCAGTTACGCGAGAAAGCTCGACAACGGTCAAGCCTCTTGATCAGACTTTCGGCTCTTGACTTCATCCACTCGCTTTTCTTGTGCGGGATGAATACCACGCGGCCCATGGCCACAGCTTTTTTCGCTCCTCCCTCTTTGGACTTCCGAACTAAATCTTCCATATTGTTAATCGACACACTCATGGTCCGAGGATTAAATCTCAGCGCGAATTTTACCAGACACTCATGCTGTCTTTCCTGGGGACCCACGTGAGTGGTTCCGGATTGATGTCAAAAAAGAAAACAATGAACTCTACGTCAGCGGACCACTAGTTACAGTATAGGTTTAACGTGCCCAAAGTTTGTTACTATTACGATTCTGGACTGACCGAGACTGCGTGAGCAGTTTTGATGCTTTGGTCTGTTTGCTTGTTAGTGCTACTACTGAAGAACCCCACCTTGTCCAGCAGCAACTTGTTGACACGCCATTGATGTCGAAACATTGAATAGAAGAATTGGCAGCAAGCGCACCGCAGCCAACCAAGCAGCAGTTGCAGTCAGCGAGTAAGTCATAGTCGTTCTGAACAGGAATCATTTCTTCCTTGTCGAAGTTATAGAAAGCGAACAACCTGTTACTCCAGGTATTAACAATAGGGCACCTCCTCGATTTCTTTGTAGTAAATTTTGGAAATCGAAGTTGATCCTGTGAGCTATTATGGAAGTTCAAAACTGAACTAGCTGTCCAGTCGTTTACAAGCTGTTAGGATAAACGTAAAATTAGGAGGACAGGAGCAATTGACCTGGGACGGTAGTAATGTGGCATAAACTGGCAGTTCACAGGTAACCATCAGCTCGCGGTAAGGACGACTGTCCAAAACGCCTATTCCAGAGACTTTATTAAGAAAGGTCGAGGTTGGGTGGTCGTTACCACGACCTGAGGTGAACATTGCTATCCTCCGTTGAACTGCGACGTTATGATGTCGCACTTGAGTTCTCAACCACGAGGGTGGAGACATTACGCGAAACGGAGAGACGCAGATAGTCGCCGTTCTGTGCAGTGAAAAGTCCTCCAGAGGACTTTTCAAAGATGGCCATCTCTGTGGTGCGAGTTGGGGGTTCTTCAACAGCTTTCCAAGTCCAGAAATGCTTAGATCACAGGCCTAGGTATAGCGGGGAGGACAAAAGTGGGTGGTAGGGTTGATGGCCCGAGGGAATGTAAATCGAGATGTGGGGAGGGCGTGGCCATCCATTGCACAGTTGAAGAGAAACTTTGAAAAAAGTGAAATATTTTCTAGTAAAACGGGTACAAGGGGTGATTAGAAAAAAATGCAAATATCATATAAAGATGTGCCATTAGAATATGAAATGATGTAGCCGATTACCCTAATCGACTAGGGGGATGGAGGTGAGAATAAAAAAATGAAAATTTGACTAACTAATTTGACTGAAAACATAACTGTTTGCCATGTTCAGTTCATTGCTTGTTACCAGGGACCGCCGCTAAGTCGGCATACTAATGATTAGCGTAGCGACAATTGTGCGCGCTACCACTCGCATGGTGATGAGATCGATACCGACCGCTGAGCGAAGTTTTGCAAATAGCCTAGCGAAGCTCGTTGTTTCCAGCGTGGTTGCCTCGCTCGTTGTTCTGCATAACTGCGAGCAACTCATCACATTTGATTGCGAGATTTAGACAAATTACTACCGTCCCTGACAACTCGGGAACGACCCTGCTCCCTTTCTACGTCATGAACAGGAGAATTAGAAGATGTTCAGTAAATTTCATGTGGTTCTCTTCTAGAATATTTAAAGCACCTCAAACAGCCGCAGGGTTCCTTACATGGAACATCGAACTCGTGCGACGGTAGGGGTCCCAGTGACTCAATAGATGCTGCTCTAGCAAGTAAAGTCAAGTAGCAAGTTAAGTTGGTAGAGTATTTTCTGAACAACTTCCCTAGAACAAGGAATACCTCGAGAAGTTTTCTGAATATGAAAATCACACCCACGCGACGCAAATGAGTCCTCCAACCACATGAAAGCTCATCCCAACATCGGCGAAAGTAAATCAGAGTGAAATCAAGTTTCAAATTCATGTGGCACGATACAATCCCAAAAGGTGTGCGATTAATACGCCCCAATAGAATTCTGAGCAAGTGCTACGTGGCGCCTTTTCCAATGAAGGTTAGCTTGTAGCGCCCCATGAAGCTGCAACATACCGACCCGGACGCCCACTCCCAAATGTCCGACCGAACAACAAGTACAACATTAAGCGAAGGGATTGACATGAAGCGGCTGCGTGCTACATGGGGATATGAATTCATACATGCAATCGTATCTTTCGTAGTTTTGGCACTATGCCGACGGGAAACTCGTGTAAGAATGCTCGTCCAGTGCCGCGTAGGCGGAATACTTTTTCACAGGTTCTGACCGCTTCACTTCGCTTTTTCGCCATTTTCACGCTATATGTATAGCATCCCTGCTACCATTTTAGACCGAGTAGCAATTTGTCGTGCTTTGTGCCTTTAATAGCAATATGGAAAAGGAAGTATTCACATAATTTAGCTGGTCCTTAATGGCACAGTGTGCGACGGAAAGTGAGCGCAATGTGGTTCGAATATGAAAGCGGACACATGATATCACCACAATCGGTCGGGTGGCAGTCAGTGGTCTCACCTACGGCGTTTCCACCAATGGTTGGACTCGAGGCAGACTTGTCCCACCCTCCTACCGCTGGCTTCGACTGACTGCCTTACTACGAACTATGCTCAATGACGCGGCTCTGGAGAGATGGAGAAAAACCTTATTTTAGATGCCTTGCAAAAATCCCCATAATTAGGGCCCTGTTCGAGCGCTCGGTTTATGACATGCACATATGGATGAGTTCCTGCTCGCTGGCGTCATGAAAATCTTTCTTTTTCCTATACCATCAATTCTCTAAATCGGAGCTTACGTCTCCCCATCCAGTTTGATCACGTCCATGAAATGATAGGCAAGGATAAAAAGAAAAACCTTACAAGGGTATAACATGGGCTAGCTGATGACGTCCGCTGAGACTACAGCGGTTAGTTATACAAGAATTCTGGAGAAGGCACAGAAGCAGTGTCTCACTTCTTCTCAACCCTATGAGAAGCAAGTTTGTACTGCATGAAGCAAGAGAAACTAGGAAGAGAAGCTCTTGATAGCCGACGGTCGTCAAGCTATTCGCTGAGTGTATAAGCTGCTGCTCACTTTTATAGAGGAAGTGAATCAGTTACTTTTATAAAGGTAGTGAATCAGCTTGTGAGCTAGACAAAATATCATATTAAGAATGAATAGCAGCCACAATTTTAATAACTAATTAAAACTCAATGTCATTTCGCGGCATGGTTGGGCGTCCTCTGTATATAAATGTCCGTTGTATATGAATGCAAGAGACAGCGCCACCTAGCAACCCTTGGTCTGAAAATTTTGAGCAGATAGCGAGCGCCAGGAAAAATTTGGTTCTTGGAGGGGTATGCCCTAATTGCTTACACTCTCACCTGATCATTAATGGTAAGAATTCTACGCCAGCATCACATCTGCATTTCACCCTTTCTCTGGCCCTTTCCAGTTTTTTTTTCTTTTACTCAATTAACACTGCTAGTACCTGCGGGGCTATCGTCAAGTTTTAACGGAGCTCATGCATTTGCATCACTTTGCAAGAATTTCCGGGCCCCTACAGGAGGCATCGACACTGATTGATGGAAATCAGCAAAGTGCCCTTACCAAGCCGAACTTCACCCAAAAAAAATAAGTGACCCACTCACGCTCGGAAAGCTGGTTGGAACAGATTGCCGATTTGTTTTTTATTAGGATCCAGAACCAACTTCTGAACCATTTATCTGGGGCCAAACCTCGAGCAGTACGCAAGCAGAAAAAAATAAAACCAATGAATAAAAATTTAATGGAAATAATGTATAGTGTAGGGTTGGCGGGAAAGTTCTTTCAAATTTTTTTAAGAAGAACCTTTTGTTATGAAGCGAGGAACAAGATCAAAATTGTAAAGCATTGTTGTTGCCGGGCTCTTGCCATTCTTCCAGCAGCTCTTGGATACCATCGTTTCACAATGCAGACAGGCGCGACGTTATGTTGGGCATCATCTCAATTTTGACGTTGGATTGGATCGTGGAGCTTCTCTCATCGATGTAGTGGGTAAGAGCTGATTACAATCTGCCGTCAGAAGGAGCGATGCCTGAACTACATCGGTGCAATGTGAGAGCCATCTAACTCTTTTGCAAGAGCTTTGGCTCGACCTCTTTTACAGTGGGTGGGCTTCACAGTCATGCCGAAGGCATACTCTGCGAATCGTACCAAGTGTTTTTGATCGAAAACAAAAGTTACTACAGCATAGAGAGATGTAGTGCTGAAAACTGGTCCCCGCAGCGGCCCTTACATGGTGGAGTGGGTACTGCGATGGGCTTCCGAATCGTGAGGTAGTTTGTGAGTCGGATCCGCTTGCCGACCATCTTTTGCACTTTTCAATTATTCGTCTCCTTGTGTTCCTGCGTGCGATGATGTATTAAGACGGAAATGTGCTATTCAAGAACTCATTCCATCTTATAATGTGCTACTTCTGCCTGTCTGTCCGGAAACCGATACCACCCGGATTGATAATGCGGGCAATTCATTATCAAAGATCATTCTCTGAGTGCAGCTGGATGCGTAATGCAGAAAAAAGAGAAGATTTGCTTTCTAAATATCATGCTACATCCGGTATTTTTTCTCTCGGTATTTTTTCCAGTGACGTCATTCAACACACCATTTCTTATAAGCAGATATTAATGTTCTTTGTTGTTGTCAACAGTTGGCTCGCCGGCTGACGCCGGTGCGCCAAATGGGCCTCTGTGACCCTACCCAGCTTACATGCCTTATTTCGTACAAAGTATACGCAACTTACATTCGGCTTCCTCTCATCTGTGCGCGTGATCAGCGCTGCTTTCCACCATTCCATAAACGGTCGTGGTATTGGAAGCAGCAGGTGTGTGCTATTGTCAATATAGCGCTGACCATGATCAGTGCACAGATGAAAGGAAAGCTGGGTATCAGCTGAGTTCATTATGTACGTAACAGACTCTACGACAGACATTGCATATCAGATCATTGTGTTATATGTCCTAACGGTAAAGCAGGAGATTGCGCTAAAGCTAGCGCTACCAAATTGAATGTCAGACATGCCTTCTAGTCTCCCAATTTATGTTGTTATGCAACATAAATTGGGAGACTAGAAGGCTACTGGGAACACTTACGAAAGAACGTCTTGCTGGTAAAAGACGTGTCTACTTAATAACACAGTAGGGAGGCATCTGATCAAAAAGCACTGCGCGGGCGATTCTGATGGGAAGC
Organism: Cooperia oncophora; assembly: GCA_036418165.1. Taxonomy (NCBI): domain Eukaryota; kingdom Metazoa; phylum Nematoda; class Chromadorea; order Rhabditida; family Trichostrongylidae; genus Cooperia; species Cooperia oncophora. The sequence continues at coordinate 10,952 of MU913052.1, forward strand.
GCAGGATCCTATCGTAGGAGACGAAGATTTCAGCTAGCAAAGCGCTAGAGGCATCCTGGATTTCCGCAAAGAATCCTAGTATGAACAAGCGAAGTGAGTGCTTGGCTAACAGATGATCTCTTACCATTTTCACCACATTGCGAGCTACTGATGTAAGCGGTGAGACGTGCAAGTCCTGATAGCTACTATGTAAGGACGGCACAGTGTGTCCCACTTACTTTACTAACATTTAGTGATGTGGCGTTGATCCGCTCATGCCGCAGTGGACTTGATGAGTATGTTTTGCCTACGTTTCTGATTGTTTCTGGAAGCGGCGTCTTCAACTCTAGGGCGACGAGGCCTCTGACGGTGTAGAGAGCAAACTAAAAACTTTGAGCCACGTTGAGGCCTCTGACGGCGACGATTGGTCGATAATGCGACGCAGTTACTTTCAAGGATCATTCTCTGAATGCAGGTGGATGCTATGAACATCATGCTTCTTTTGGGCGGTTTTTTTTCAATGACGTTATTCAACATACCACTTCTCAGAAGCAGGTATTAAGGTTATTTGTTGTTGTCACAAGTTGGCTCGCCGGCTGACACCGGTGCGTCATCACTTTGTGACCCTACCCAGCTTCGCCATGCGTGCCTTAATTTGTACGGTACACACTCAACTTACATCCGGTTCCCTCTCCTCTGTGCACTTGATCAACACTGCGTTTCATCATTCCATAGACAGTAATAGTATTGGGAGCAGCAGGTGTAGTGATATTGCCATGACCAGTACAGATGAAAGAAATGCTGGGCATCAGCAGAGTTTGGAACATAGAAAGAAGGTAGCGCGGCGTAGCACGTGTCCGGTGAAGCTCGGCCGCATCACGCAAGGAGCCGAGCCGGTGTCATCGGGTGCACTAATAGTTCTCAAGTACTGCGTTCTCAAAACACTACCGAAAAAACTCCTGGATCCAACGACTATTCAATGCCCCACTCACGAGTACGGCACTCATTTTGACTACGGCGCAATTTGTCGCCGATTTGTTGCAAAAGCTTTCTTGCACTGAAACCTTTGTCGATCTGCACGCATGGGCTGTTCAGCGCCATGCTGGTGCTAAATTACCTGAGCGCATAAAATAGTTGTTAGAATAGTGATTGGGGCCATCAGTTACCCCTTCGACGAACTTTCAGCGAAAAAATTTTTTTGGAGGTTCTGGTGATAATGGATCCGACCACTTGGTTGGCAGTGGCACCCGATCACCGCACACAGCGGAACTGGTTCCATTTCAACTTTCCAGGGATCGATGTTGTGCAACACATGAATCCGTCCCTCTCGAAATCTGTAGTTGTCAGTTATCCTATCATATACAGGGAGGGCCAAAAAAAGTCACTTTGCCTCATTGACTTTCGAGGCGCTATATGTTACACTTTATCGAACTTAAGAGCATATTAAATACTATCACGACACTCCGCCACAGCCTTCTGGACGAGCGCCATCGAGAGATTCTGGCACGCGACCGCGATGTGGTACCTGAGATCAGCGGGGTAGTCGATTTCTCCGCCACCGTAGACCACCCTGTTGAACTCCGCCCGAACTAGGTAATTGAGTGGGTTCAGGTCAGGGGACATACTTCAATATTACATCTTCTTCAGGTACGAAACGCCCTTCCATTCGAAGTAGGCGGGAGTTTTTCCAAAACCCATGTGGTGGCACCCAAACCTGTAGCAGCACAAGGTCTCCAAGAAGGTACGGGCGACCACATGTAGGGAGGATATTCTTCTCGAGTTACTTGATGTAACCGCCAGCGCTCACCTTCAGTCGGGTCTACAAAGAAAATATCGGTCTTCCCATTCCAGGTACCCCGGTCCATACCATCAACTCGCGCCTCGGCGACTACGGTGAAGATGATGTCCTAGACCGTAGCGACGTTGTCGGAGCTGCTCGATGTTGGAGGTCATCCAGATTGAGAGTACTGGTCTCCAGGTAGCTATCCATGGGTGACTCCATACTAGAAGTTTCGCAGCTGTTTGGAGGTGACATGAATTCCGAAGGTCTTCTCCAGTCAGGTTGCGACTGGAGATGACTTCATATTTTGGTGTACATGAAGGTGGTGGGCGTGAGCCAGCTCCTGTTTATAGAGGAACATCTTGGGTATCCTCCGCCCTGGTACTCGTATCCACGTCCTCTGTCTGGGCTGCAAAAACTTTGCTGATATGTGACTTGGTCGAAGTGACTTTTTTTGGGCCATCCTGTATAATCGGCTATGTCCGTGAGTGTGTGTGTGTCTGTCTGTCTGTTTGTCACGAAATTCATACACGCCGGTCCCAATAGTGATGAGACATTGATTTCAAGAAGTGATGTAGGGGGTGTGACGGGAACACTATTGGTGGGTGACAGGAAGTGATATCAGCTGATAAGATTTGATTAAGGGGCGTCAGAAGGAGAAGGTTACCATATTCATACGTGGGTGACAACATCAGCTAGCTCTTGATTCCAAGGTATGATATGGGATAGGGACCAAGAACTTTATATGGACCAAGAACTTTATTGGTGGGTAACAAGAACTGTCAGCTGCTGATAAGATCCGATAAGGGGCGTGAGAAGGAGAAGGTTGCCATATTCATAACGCGGGTGACAGCATCAGCGAGACGCATGTTATAGCAACTGATATAGAGGGTGAGATGGGAACATCAACCTAGGTGACTGGAGGTGACACTACTGATAGGGGCTGTTAAGGGAAGTTGCAGTCGTCGTCGCTGCTTGCGGTGGTTCACCCTACCAAATCATAGAGACTTAGTGATGAGGACATTTATGACGGGTGACAAGTAATCTTATCAATCGACAGAAATGGATTGGATACCATCCGTGCTACATTTCTACCACTTCTTACCGCTTTAATGCCAAGTATTAGAGGGTAATGGGTGAAGTCCTTCCTTGATGGCAGCAGAATCATGGATGCCCATTGAAGTATTCGCTACAAGATGCATGAAATGGTGTTGAGCGCGGGGAGGGGGTGTATACAGTGCGGCTGGAACGGGAAAAGAAAATTCATCAATCAAAAAATTTTCCGCAAATCTGCCTGCTGTGTGATTTGTTAGGTTTGTTAGGAGGCGGCGGTCGCAAATGAAGCAAAAAAAGAAGGGAACCCAACAACTGGGAGTAGAGACGTCCTGTTGGTGATAACATTCGAGCTCTCCGACACAGCGACACACACAGTTTTTGACATATGCAGCCTTCTCACTTTAATGTTTATAATAAGTAACGGGGACCAGATGTTTGGTAGACAATGACCGATGTTGAGCTTTTTGCAATCGTTTTTCCTAGATTAAAAAAATAACTGCCTCCGTTTGGCACATTTAGCGCATTCTACCTCGCCCAAGGGAGGAGTGCCTGGCGAAGCCAGGCCGTGAAACAGAAGGAGGAGCACCCGGCGGCAGCTGGGTGATCCTACTGGTGAGAGTATATAATAGAAAGGTAGAAAAAGAAAGGTCCAGGTATCGAAGTTGTATAACCACCTCGACAGGATACTGAACTCTTAACTCATTCGAAACTTGAAATGTGTAATCGTAAATGTAATCGATATGTGTAGCTGATAAACTTGATAAACTAACGGATTCAAGAGGTTTTTGTGCAGAATCTGGTTATAGATTTTATGCACTGATCACAAACTCGACAATCATTTTTCACGCTGGTGCCATTTGGGCCAATAGGCGCCTACTTGGCGCCATCACTCGTTTCAAAAACTGAGAGGAACTTCCATAATACGACCGATTCATAGTAACTGATGCGATTTATACCGACCACTGAAATAACGTCCATTTTTTGATACCAGTGGCGGTTTTGGCTGTCAGTTTTTGCTGTCTGCTAAGGTTGAACCGGGATGAGGGGTGACTAGGGGGTTTTTGACTTCGTAACTACGAATATGACAAAAGATTTTCTTGCCGGCGCTATTTCGCGGCAAATGGTGCTGGCAGTGCGCGAATAATTTAACCGTCGAAATCGATGAAAACTTCCATGAGAGGTTCGTTGACATCCTTATGAATGAAGAGCGAGGAGCGGCGGTTACTCCGCCACATTCAACCTTAGCGGAGTGGCGATGATCAGAATGTTCCCACTAGTGCCGTCGCTAAGAATGAAAGTCGTATCCGTGATTATGATTTCAAATAACCCCAGCATAAAGTTTTCATTAATTTCGATGATGGCGCCGAACTGGCTCCTGTTTGCACATATTCCTGTTTGTTAATTCTTACTGCATAACCTATGTGAGCCAAGTCTTAGGTAAGTCGTCGTAGTGGAACAGTGCCTATTTCACTAATTAACGACTTAGCGGGCTGCACTTCCCAGCAAGGAATCGTTCAGCGCGGCTGAAGGTGCTTTCATCTTTGGTGGATAAATGTCAGTACGATTAACAGAGGCCCACATTTTAACGTTCAGATCAGTTCGAAACCTCGAAACGCTCATCGTCCTTCATACTCACGATGGCTTTTCGTTTTTATACGTCACGTCGTTTCCTTCTTTCCCTAAATTACAATACCTAGCATGTGCACTCAGAAATCATATTAAAACTCTTGGATCTCAACAAAATTTGGAGCGTTACGATAGCCTGCAGTCACTGGAGATGGTAAGTTTCCAAGTGCAATTGTTGCAACTCGATTGCAGCAGACATTTGTAGCATATCAGAATTGGAAAAATATTGTTCAGGTGAGTAAAAGTCATGAACAAAAAAAGTCCTTCACCGAATTCTTTAGAAGTATACTGTACGTAATTCCCTGAATATTTCTGTGGTGATTCCATGGTTTCCTTTATGTAAGCATTTGTCTTAACGGTTTTCCATCATCATCTTGTCATAGACCTGCATGTCTTGAATGTCTTCTAGAAAAGTTGTAATTCCAGTCACGCATGCATTATTTTCGAGCTGGACTTCTACAACCTGATCCACGGCTGTCCAAACTGTTCACGATTTCCTTCTATTTCGTCTATGAAGAAGAGCAAACCTCCTATACAGTGCCTGAGCAGTGTGGTTAATTTATATCCTTCAAACGTTACATTTACGTGTTTCTTATCGGAAAAACGGGAAAGGACCTTGTGGAAACCTTGCAGAGACTGAACCTACACGACAGGAACATAACCTTCACCGGAGAAGATTTAGGTAATGAGGCTTTTTCGCCGTTCCTCAACACAAATGAAAGGACAGGAAAAGAGAAGCGTCAGTTACTGAATGGAAAAACACGTCACTCATTTACAGCTTCCATGAAGCCAGCGATTAGAAAAACTCGTCCAACCATATCACGCTCTGACTTGAGCACGTACGAACAGTTCGGCATAGGGTCCTTAACAGGGCATTCCCAAGATTTTTTGATTTCTTTTTACCACTGTATTACTTGCTATCTTCTTATACTATCTCTGCTGCATAGCTGCTTATATTTGAACAAGGGTTCCTTTTTGAGGTTCCTCTATACTGCGCCAATCGGCGCTCATTTCTCACTGCATTGCATTCTCTTCTATAGCACTGGAGTACGATTGCAGTGGTAGCGAGTCGATGCGGTATTGCGAAGTCTAAACGCTACCTTATGCCATGGTTCGTTCTTCCAGACCTTCTTGCGCTACATTCCATGCTAATGTAATAAGTGTTGCGGAAGTCTCTAGTTGGAACAGAGGTGTTGTAATTGCGTTCACTTTCGTGTAGTGTTATTTCAGCATTGAAAAAAATAAAAAGTGAAGCAGGTGTCACTTGGCTGCTTTCATAATTTATACTGGGGAGTGATATGATAAGGGTGGCGATGATGAAAGAATGGGCTGAGTGTGGCGAAGCCCTGCCGCTAGTACGTCGCAGTTCTAAATTGCGAACGTGGGACATCATGTGCGGTTCTGCTGCCCCACCCGGTCCAAGAAAGATGTTCTGTATGTTTCTTTTGCATTCTGCAGGAAATTTGAATCTTTGCAAAACTTAGCACGACACCAAATGATTCATTTGTTGCCTGCGAAATTGGTGAAATAGTCTCTCGTCGAATTTTCCCTTAATATTTGGAATGAATCATTTTCAACATGACAAACCTCAGATACATAGCTCTATTATTGAGGCGTTGTTTTTTTCTGACACAGGCTATTTAATGTCTTTGCCTAAGGACTCTGTATATATACCACGTACGCCGCCAGTGAACAGTTCGTCAAATTGGTCCACGTTCCGCAAAAGATAGGCTGTCGCAGACACTGTCTCCAAACAGAATTGAGGATTGAAGTAATCGCGAAGAATTGAAGAATCGAAGAAGTGGACAACTTCTTCGACTGTTCACTTCCTTGGACCAATACGTGCCAACATTCTATTTGGGGGCCAATACACATAAAATAAAACGACATAGAAGAAAGCGAACTGGCGAGCTTCGAAAGTAAATTTATATGAACAAATTCCTCTCGGCAGTTCCTTGAACACATTGTTCTCTACTTTTACAGAGCATGAACACAGCCTTATTCAACTTTGCAGCTTTCAGGGCTTTACAAATTATCCTAGTGACAGGACTGGCATATATTTGAATTCGCGAAATGAACGCTTTTTCCTTCATAAGTTGATTGTGCGTAGTCGTAAAATAACCATAGAGGAAGGTCCGTTTTCCATTCACTGTAGCCACTTTGACACAAGTACTGCCATTACTTCAAGAAACTATATACTGTGTTGGTCTACGGATGAAAGTTGATCCCTTTAATGGTGCCAAATTTCTCAGCGCTTCCAATCAGTATTGCTTTTTATGCCCACTCGACCTTTCCCATTTCAACCTTTTCGCACAATAAGTGGCTCATCCGCTCCTGTGCCTTCTGCCTTCCAGAAAACTTATCTCCTGGCAGCCGCAGACCTCTATTTCTGTGCACTGTGGATTTAGCAGCAGTAGCCCATCGAGGGTTCTAGTTGTCACGTCACATGTGAAGAAAATGCCCCGCAGCGCCACTGCCTTCGCACCTGATCTTTCGTCCGCAGATCATACGTGGCCCTCCACAGTCCGGCGCGCTCAGTAGCCCATTGCATATGTTCATTGACAAGAGGAACTTTGGGATGGTGGATCCAAGTTGAAAACAGTTATTGTTTCCAGAAAAGTGATTTGAAGAGGATATCTCTATAAGTGAGCATAAAAATAGTAAAGGGTGGTCGAGGAAATGATCAATTAGATGACCGATGGCTACAGCAAAGAAAACCAAGCGAGCCTTGATCCGAGAGCAAACAACAGTTTTTCTGCTATTTCCCTCTCTGTTGAGCTGATGAGCATCTTCTGCTCGTATCTGAATCCCACTGCCCAGGATTTGAAATGGGCAAATGTGACTTAATAATAGGCTTTTCATCAGTTCGAATAGATGATTCGGTCAGGGAGGGAAGAAGGAAATAGTCTCATCTGTGTACAATCAAGAAATAGAAACTGCTTTTTTATTTACCAGCGATCTGCTGGAATTTGGACTTGAACGTGCGCTTCAAAGAACAGAAAAGTGTTTAGTTAGAGTAATGCCAAAGAAGTGCCGCTGAAGTACTTGCTATAATTTCCACTTTGCATAAGTTGTTGTACTCGATGGAACACTGCTGCCATTTTGTAGTATTCCACTCTGCTATGACTGCATTCGATATCTGAATTTCGATGAACAAAGTCCATGAAAATCTTTGCAAAATAGTGACATAATTTTTGAGACTGGAAGGAAAAACCTTCTATCCCTTCCTTGGTTGATCACGGATAAAAGTTGAGAACAGGGCACATCATCGTTGGGGATTCCCGAACAGGGAGAGGGTCGTCTTTGGTTGCTGGTGGGAAAGGGGGTCGTAATTTGGTCTAAGAATAGTCTTTCGTGAATGATTTTTCTTCTGTCACGTTGCTATAAGGGGCGGGCGTTGTATTCGCTCGTTGTCGCGAAAGGCAGTCGCGTTTTCTTTTCGATTTTCTCCGTTTCACATGTGCTGTGTACTCGCTCCCTTCCGCATTCCTCCTGCCGCTCGACGGCTCGATCGTATCAAAAAAGGAACTAAGAGGAGAGTCGTATCTAGCCAGGTTCCAGAGATGGGGCTGTACGGACTCGACCAAAATCCCAGAGCAATGATATGCACTGGATGGATGCGGTTGAGGAATTAAGCTGGTGAAAGCGAGTGAATGGGCATTTCCGAAAAGTTTCGTTATCTTCCATAGAGCACTACGATGGGTACAAGATTTTGTCATTTCACCGACTTTTTGAAAGAGTTAACGTTCGATAGTAATATTCGCAAATTCTTACCTTGATACTTCCGCGATAAGTGAGAAATTGATTTAGGAACGGCCTCGGCCTGTTTTTGTTGTTGTTCGGTTTCCGGTTGCAGTCGGAGGAACCAGAGTACATTTATCGTTGGGCAAATTCCACTTATTATGTTCACACCCACAAAACAGTTGTATCCAGAATCTTTCACGTCTGTAATAAATTCCTTCATTCTGAAAGAATACGTATGAAAAAGATACTTTTGGAGGCTACTGGCAAGCGAGGCTACGGAGATTTCATTCAGATGGAACCTCGGGCTGCACCACTTCCGTTGAAAACGAGTGCCCAGCAGCCTCCTGCGTATTCAAGCTTGTCTCTGTCAGTATAATGGTTTCTCTCCGAGGTTTCTGAAAAGGACCGCACACTCACCTGTGCAGATCCTGGTACCACCACCAATAGGCACCACACGTCAATTAGGCGGTAACTTCTTTCAGCCAGAATCGCAGGGCACATCACTGGTTGGGGATTTTAGTCGAGTGTGTACGACCCTCCCCCCCCCCTCTTTTTTTGGAGGCTGGAACGACCACCCCCCCCCCCCCTCCGATCCTCTGTCCCTGCTCATCAAATCGAAGCTGTCGAGTGGGGGTGGGGGGGGGGGGAGTGGGGAGGGGGTAAATAGTAGCACACGTGAAACAGGAAAAGCCGCGAGTCAATACGACCCTCCCCTCCCAACAATGACCAAGTACGACCCCCCCCCCCTTTACAACGTCCGTGAAGCGAGAAAAATCAACTATCAAAATAAATTTTTCCCAGCCCAAATACGACCCCCTCTCCTGGCGGCCAAATACGATCCCCCCTATTGGGGATTCCCCAACAACGATGTGCCCTGCCAGAATAGGCATAAACTTGCATACTACTAAAGTCGTCATCCCAGCAGTTGACCGGCCAAAGTGTCGCGACGCGGCTGCAGCGCGCTACGATCGCGGCGATCAGCTGTTTCCAGCCTAATTTAGCAATTTTCTCCCTAGTTTTCACTGTATTTTCTTTTTTTCAAGGTAAGTTGCGTTACTTGTCTGTATGAAGTATATGAAGACGTGAATTCATTTTTTGTTCCTCTAATAAAGTGTTTTTCGCGATTTTCTTAGGTATTTGTTTAGTTGTTTGTTTAATAGTTTACTTGTTCGGAAAAGCCAGAGAAATCTCAATCCTGTGAAGACAAGGAGCAGCTCACCTTGGAAAAAGCAACCAGAAACAGTGATAAGTAGGGAAAAAAAGACTGAACCAGGCTGGAAATGGCTGATCGCCGCAAACAGTTCCTACGTACGCGGTCGCTGCCGCAGCCGCGCCGCAGCCCTTTGATGACCGCCCTAACCAACTACCCGGATAAAGAGTGTACTTGCTGTCGTGATTACGAACAAAACAGAGCGCAGCGTTTTTTTTTTTTTTTTTTTTTTTTTTTTTTTTTTTTTTTTTTTTTTTTTTTTTTTTTTTTTTTTTTTTTTTTTTTTTTTTTTTTTTTTTTTTTTTTTTTTTTTTTTCGCGAAGAATAGTACGGCCAGTCTGGCGCCATCACACTTTTCTCCTGAATTCAGATGAACCACATACTAGCTATATTCGCGATGACGAACATGACAATCATATGAGCGCAAGAGTTAAAGTAGGGGACACTGCGCACTCTGCTACGGCTGAGCCTGAAAGGGAAGAAATCACTCATTCTCCAGTGGTCAGCCTAAGCAGAGCGATACGTGATGTCGTCACTGCAAAATGAATGTCATACTCGTAATCGGGCCTCCAAACGGTACTTCATTGAATGATGGTGGCTCACTTGATAGGGAAATCGGCGCTGTGTCGGCACCGGTGCTAGAAATGGATGCCGTGGCCATCAAGTTCTAGTATGCAAGTTTACAGCAGTTTTGGTGAAGGAGGGGCGGCGCCAAAGTAATGCGTAATTGCGTCAAGTGGATGTGATGGAGTGGATGGATGCCATACTCAAAATTAGGGCACGCTAGTCAACGCTAGTGTTGCTAAAGGGGTCTTTAGGAAAATCTCTAATCTCTTTAATCAGGAAACTAAACACTTACACGTATATTCTTTAGACACTTCTGGATTACGAACACAGTGCTGCATTCCATTGGCTTATATGTTGTAGATGAAAGAACAATTTGGCTGCTAACAGTCTCCTGATCAGCAGGCGAAACCCCTAGGGCCGCTGCCTTTTGTCTGATTACTGTGTCCACCTAAAAGAGACGAATACTTCACTTTATAAACAAGGAAAGAACTCGTGTCTCGGAAATTTGTCTCACTACTTTCTTTTTTCACAAAATTAGCGCTTCTGCTATCCTACCGTGGTATGGTACTACAATAATATGTTGCACAGATCGGCCATGGCATTTAGTTGCTCTTTGTCAAGAATTGTAGGAAGAAGTTGTAAATTAACAGAGAAACCAAAGACCGCCGGCAAGGAATGAAGTCCGGTACCTTCAGAGTACGAGAGTGGGTTCAGAGGTTACATGATATGATGGTCTGTAGACGCCATCCAATCTTAAAGCTGGCTACAATACTGTCTGGTTTGCTGCGAGTGATGGGGCGTGTCCGCGGGGCTGTGTTTGGTGCAAGGTCAAATCCATTCTCCACCAGTTGCCTTGGGAAAGTGAGTGGCAAAATCTGTTGAAAAACGAGCGATGCGAGCGAAATGACTTAGTTTGTGCTTACGGAAAAAAAACTGGTTGCTGTCGCGCCAGACGCAGCAGCGCGGACGCGCCCCGTCATTTCCAGTGAAGCAGATTATATGTGCGATGTAGAGAAGTCGTTCTTAGTAAATAGTGGTGTAGCCATATGACTCTTTCTGACCTCTCCGAATGGAAAATGAACTTCAGAGAAAGTTCACGTGATGAATTTGATGGCAGTTCATAATTAGGACCACACTGAAAATCATGAGCATCGTACCAAGTTCGTGATGTAGTTGTCAAATGTACTCTTTGCTTGCGTTTCACTCGTCGACCATCATAGGAACTTGGAAATTGCACACCGACATTTGATGAGTAAGCCATTTGTACCGGCAATTTGAATTCTTTCAACTCGAAGTTGATCGTTTTTTCTGTAAAATGCATCATATATAGAACGACATCTATGAGCTCGATGGGTCTTTTACAGAGTTGCATGCAGCCCTGCTGCGCTTCCATTGTGTCGATGCCTGCCATTCTTCTTGGGGAAGTCTATGCAACTCCGCCTGGTTGATTAGCCTGGGAATCTGTCCGTATACCAGCCATACCAACCAATAACGTGACTACAGCTGAGAGCATTAAGCCAGTTAGAGTTAGAGAACGAAAACTTGCTTTCGAAATCTTGCTGTCGAACTCAGACTACTCCGGCAATATATTCAGACCAGCGCACATCATAACGGAAACGGAATTTGTTAATTCGCTGAGGCGCTCATATTACGCGGTATTAATAAAATCATAATAGATAGAGCAACCTAGCGGCATCGCATTCCTAATCCACGTATAAAATTGCAGGAGAGGTGGTCTGGGCCATAGCGCTCATACTGCACAATTATCTGAGATATGGTTAGAAAGTGCAGTGAGCTTAACGTGTTTGGGGGGGGGGACCACGCGGCGCGCGGCGAGTGATGACTCATCGGCTCTTCACTCATCGGCATACTTGAAGCGCGATTCTAGCAGTCAAATTAGAATAAAACAAACAAGGTTCACCGGGAACTTGCTGAGAAATCCCACGGAAGCCGAAAACAAATGTTTGATCTTTTGTAGTCAACAATAACAGTCAACAACAAACAGGCAACAAAATTTTGTAGTTGATTCAAAAATCTTCCAGCCCACAACTGTTTCTTCGGACTTTTTAGCGTTACTGTATTAATATAGCTAGGTCGGTGTTATATCCATGTCCTAAACACAAAATTACTTCTATTTTGCCGAGGAGGGAGCAGAAGAGCAGATGAGTCATCGCACGCCGCGAGCCGCGTGGTCCCCCCAAATACGTTAGCACCCTGATATGTAATCCCCCAAGGAAGAAAACAAGCAGGAAGCGTCCTCCAAAAAACATAAACAAAATCGCTCCCTCATAGTCACCTCCCTGCGGTCTCTGTGCAACCCCTAGCTCACAAATCTCTCTATCACATCTCGCAAAAGTTGATATCATCCAGTGCAAAAAAAGAATACAAAAAAACAACAAAAACGCAGAGGAAAACTCTTGGAAGGAAAAAGAAATTTTAAAAACTCGGTGTCCGAATTTTGGGTTACGGTAGCGCACATTTTAGTGCACTGAAGTGCGTCGAGCTTTTGCACCACGAAAATTGCGTCACTCGTGATTTTTACGCGTTTCACCTCGCGAAATGGGTTGAGTTGAATGTATATGCCCCCACTGAGTAAACTGTAATAAAGGAGAGCAGAATTATCCATGGGCACGAGTGCGGTCAGCAAAAAGGAGATGCAAGATTAATGCCCGCCGCCCCAACTAAGAACAACTGAGCGGCCTCGTCGGAGGGCATCTAGCAAGTAAGGCGGTCCAACTGAGCAGGCGTTAGAACTAGAACTTTCAGCGGCTGTAGCTCGCTCCTCGCTCACTGTGGAGTCGAATAGAGTGGGACAGTCTCTAGCTTGGGGGCTGTACTACTTGCACAAGGAAGGACGACCATGTACTACTCGAGCGCGGGGGCTGTCTTTAAATGAATGGCACAGTGGATGAGCAATTTCTGTTTCAATTACCTGCATCCTCACGGCCACAATGGGCAGTTCATGACGTGCAATTCACTGCTGAAGTCGTACAAATGACTGCAGATGCCAATATTCGAGCCACGTTAGTTGTATATTTGTCAGATTACCTTATTATCTGTTCTCGTCAGTGGTTAGAAGTTGAGAAAAGCAAAAATGTCACTGAATCCCCCCCCCCCGCCTCGCTCGCGACATCATCACATGTGTGTATTGCATGATGGGTAAAAGGCTGATCGGACGACAACGGTGATGTTCCTTATCAGCCCCTATCATATGTTATCACTTTCTGTCACCCACCGTCGACGTCCCTACCTCGCCCGCTACATCACTTGCTGGAGTTAACGCCTAGGTATTGCTGTGTGCTGCGTTATGCATATGGTCACCTTCTCATTCAACTTCACCTTATCAGATCTTATCAGCTGCTAGCATTTCTTGTCACCCACCAATAATGTTCTTGCCCCCATACCCTGTATCATGTCTTGGAATCAACGTCTAGACGATGGTGTGATCCGCGTTATGGACTCGGTAGCAATCCCACTCTAACGGCTCTTATCAGATCTTATTAGCTGATTTTGTTCCCTGTCACCCATCAATACTGCTCCCATCACACAGTTGCTTTATCCTGCGCTATGGATCCGGTGACCCTCCCCTTGTCGCTTGTTATCGGGACTTATCAGCTCATATCACTCCCTGTCACCCACCAATAACATTGCAGTCACATTCACCTTGTTCTGTAATTCGATTCCTTGGATCTTTAAATCTTAGTAATTCCTTGGAATCACTTCCCACAGCTACTGGGACTGTCGCTATGAATTTCGTGACACACACACACACACACACACACACACACACACACACACACACACACACACACACACACACACACACACACACACACACACACACACACACACACACACACACACACACACACACACACACACACACACCACACAGACACAACTTAGCGGATTATATCTAGTAGGATACTGTAAACGTGAACATACGCAAGAAAGCGAGCAAAACCTTTCAGAGCGTATCCGTTTCTCTTCTAGAAATGTACATTTCTACAGTGTCGACGCAATATAGAATAGAATATGTGTTCCCATATCTGCGAGCGAAACTATTAGGTTGTTCCAGAAGTTCGTGAGCTTTTTGAACATTTTTTCCGAGTTAAGTTTAGAGAAGCTATTTTGATCAACAGCATATGTTATATGTTATATGTTACCTTCATTGGCAACCTGTTGCCAACCACAGGCAAAGAGTGTTGACTTCCTTCCAAAAGCTTTCTGGTCTCGTGCCGAGAAAGGCAGCTGGGTCATTTTGAGGTACTTTCAAAAATCGTATTTTTTACCCAGAAGATGGCCGCTGTGGGATTAGTTTAGATGGCGATCGGAAAGAGCTAAGTCAGAGCTACACGAAGACTGTGTTGGAATTCCCCAGCTAACCAGGAAAGGTCAGCCGGGCCATTTCCAATGAGCTGCACACCGTTGTACGCGTCTTGGGACGGTGAACTCTGTCTTCAAAATTTGCAGAACGATTCTCGATACGATTTTGGACGGAGTTATGGAGGGTTTTATCCTTGTATGGTCGTTTCACATGCTATCGCGAGGAAACGTGGAAGAGTCTTGGAGAAGAACGTGGTAGCAAAGCGCAACGGGTAGGGAGCGGGTTTCTTAGGCGAGACGTCGTAGGATCGGTTCCGGGAAGGTCACTTTTTTGCATTTGTCCAAGAACATAGCCGACAAAGCTTCTAACATCTCTGCTCGCCTGCACTACCCTATAAGGGAACCTGCGATCAGTTTTTTTTGAAAGTGTAGACCCTGGCCTGAAAGCTTGGCTTGTACCCCTCGTAACACGTGTCACAAGGTTTTTGCAATGAAATACCATCATATTCATGTTCAGCGGGTTAAATTACCCCTGGGGACAAGTTTCTAGCCGAATCTGATATTTCGACCTCACTTGGAAAATGTGGATTCCATGGGTAATTAGCAGCAGATTGGAGCTCACCTACCATCGATGACTGGTCTCGGAATGGGATTTCCTCCCGATAGTCAAGAAAATGATGCAGACGGCACAAATAAGTAAGCCAGGTACGAAAAGACATGACTGAAGGATATTTCAGTTCGAAGACCAGTCATCACCAGTATGCTAGTCATAGTATCGCTGTTGGCTATCAGTCAGCCATGACTATCCACATCCCATTTTTTCGATGTTGAGTCGGAAAGCTAAGATTTTTTTATAGTGACGTCCCTAGAGGGTTATTTGACCCCCTGAACACGAATATGATACCTGTTTTGCGCGAAGAGCGCTGTGAGTCGCGCTACATGTGCCAACGCTTCGGCGCCAGCGCGCCGTAAGAAGAAAAACAGTAAAGAAAAACTTCCATAATTCCGCTCAGATAATTCTGCCTCTTCTCCCTAGCATTAGTCCCGCGTCGTCGCTGGGTACGCTGTTCTTGTTAGACGTCGCCACTTGTTCCGATCCACTGCATCTTCTGCCGTGGCTTTCACTTCAGTGAGGTCCTTCTTGATGACGTCCCTCCATCTTTTCTTTGGGGCTCCTCGTGGTCGCTTGCCCTCTGCTTCGAATTCCAATGCCTTCCTTATTGGGTGGTCTTCAGGCCTCCTCAGTACATGCCCATACCATCGCAGTCGCTGCTCTCGTGCCTTCAGCTGGATCGGAGCCGTCTGTGTGACCGCCCTGACGTCCTCGTTTCTGACTCTGTCGAGTCGTGTCCAGCCGCAGGCCCATCTCAGCATCCTCATTTCAGCTGAGTGGAGCTGCCTTTCATGGTTCTTGCAGATAGGCCAGCACTCACTGCCGTAGAGCATTGTAGGCCTTACCACCGCCCGGTACACCTTGCCCTTGAGCGTTCTCGAGCACCGCCGGTCGCACAGGATGCCAGTGGACTCCCTCCATTTCATCCAGGCTGCGTTGATTCGGGCCTTCACCGCCTGGTCCACGCTGCCATCAGCTGCTAGGTCGCTCCCCAGGTACTGGAAGTCCTCGACCCTTTCGATGCTCTCGCCGTGGCGGTCTACGATGGGTTCGGTACACTCTTCGGAGCTCATGGAACTTGGTCTTCTTTACGTTCAGCCGGAGTCCATTCTCAGCGAGCACATCCTGCCACCGCTGCACCTTGTCCTGGAGTTCTTCCCTGCTGTCCGCTATCAGGGCGATGTCAGCGTAGAGGATGGTTTTCAGTGGTCCCTCCATGAGTTCTTTTGCCATGACATCTAGAGTCAGGAGGAAGAGGAACGGGCTGAGGGCTGATCCTTGGTGTACCCCAACCGTGATGTTTACCTCCTTTGTCAAGCGGGTGCGTACAGCTGCTTTAGCCCCATCGTACATATCCTTCACTATGGAGACCAGGTGCTCCGGAACGTTACGTTCTCTGAGCGCTCTCCAGAGTACAGGCCGAGGCAGGCGGTCGAATGCCTTCTCAAGGTCCAGGAAGGCTAGGTAGCAGGGTCGCCGCTTCTCTCGGTACTTCTCCATCAGCTGTCTGGCGATGAAGATGGCATCAGTGGTGGACCTTTCGGGCATGAAGCCGAACTGTTCCTGCGAGATAGGGACAAGTTCCCTCAGCCTAGTGTTGACCAGGCGCTCGTACAGCTTCATGGTATGGGGAGTCAACTTGATGCCGCGGTAGTTGGAGCACTCCGTCGTCCCCTTTCTGTTTGAAGATGGGGACGATTGTGCTGCTCCTCCACGCATCTGGCATCCTTCCTTCAGCCGTTACGTTGTTTAGGAAGTCTGTTAGCCAACTCACTCCAAGCTCTCCCAGGGCCTTCCATGCCTCTATCGGTACCCCGTCTGGACCCACTGCTTTCCCAACTTTCATTCTCCCTAGCTCCCGGCGAACTTCATCCTTCGTCCAGGGAGTGATGGGACCTGCCGTCGCCTCTATCTGTGGGCTATCCTTGCGGGGGAATTCTTCGTTCAGTAGTCCCTCGAAGTATTCTTCCCACCTCTTTCTGACTTCGGCTGGTTTCCTGAGAATGGCCCCGTTGCTGCTCTTCACAGTCTTTACGACCCTGATGTCCTGAGCAGCGCGATGCCGAGCTTTAGCCAGGCGGAAGACGAACTTTGTCCCCTTCTCGGCCCTCCAGCTTCTCGTACAGGGCGTCCATTTCCGTATTCTTGGCCTTAGCAACGGCTGCCTTAGCGAGTCGCTTGCAGCTCTTGTAGGCAGCGAAGTCTTCTGGGCTCCTTGTCTTTTGCCAGCGTTTATATGCTTCCTTCTTCTGCTTGACGATCCCCTGGACTTCCTCGTTCCAGAACCAGGCTGCCTTGTCTCCTCTGATGCCACCGCGCGTCTCTCCCAGGACTTCTTTTGCACACTGTAGGATGACCTCTACTGCGTGGTCCAGGTGTCCTGGACTGGCCCATGTGGGTCTGGGAGCCCAGCCTCCAGTATTCTTCGGCCGAGGCTATCCTTTTCTACCTTGCGCATTTTCCACCACCGAATTCTTCGCTCTGCTCTCACCCTTGTCTTCTTTTGAGCTCTACTCCGCTCAGAGAATCGTGTGCAAATTTCGAAGACAGTTCTGAGTTCATCGTGTCAAGATGAGTACAGTGATGTGCATCTCATTGCAAATGGCCAGGCTGACCTGTTGACCTTTCCTGGTAAGCTTCAAGATCTCGAGTGGTGTCATTTTCGAAAAGTGTGACCCTGAGCTAAGGTGGAGTAGGCAAACATTGCTTGGTTGTGGGACCAAATGGTGGGGATTTTCATCCCCCCTTTGCAGTTGGTTACAATAGGGTTCGCTGGTTACCACAGCGTTGAGAGGAATAAATTCCCTGGAAGGAAGAGAGAAAGAAACCCCACCACATACACAGTCTCACCGCCCTACTGGATTGATAGGATTGCGCGACCGGTCCTGCCCTTTCTGGGGATCTAGCCGCGTGCTTGCGGGAGTGATTCATTCAGAGACACCTGCTCCATCCAGTTTACAACGCTGTTCAACTAATCCAAACGGTGAGCGCGAGAGAAGTTGTAGACAGTACCCACAAGAGCTCAACTTGGAGTGTCGGTCAACTCATGAGAAAAATTTTGACCGAACTTTTTTTAAGCGAGCGAGGGCCTCTGTTATTTGTGATTTTGAAACACTCAAGTGTCAGGACTACACAGTAGGTCTAAATCCAAGGCAGGTGACCTCCCTGAAGTTTTTCTCCCAGGTAGAAGTCACTCAAGCGAAAGCAATCGGACCATTTCAACGCCGTACTGTGGAAGGTAACATCAAGACCTAAATAAGGGAAATGCCGCTTGTGTCCAACCACGTTGTGGCTTGGTAGAGATTCATATAGCGAAGTGTGTCGAAAATGATGAATTTCAATTACCGTTTTGCATATGAGAACAGCGACTGCGAGGGACATGGACCACATAACTGGATCTCGAAATGGCTATGAGAAGATCTGATATGAGATTCTAAAAATGGTCACGAATTGTTGGGACAACCCAATAAAAAAAGCTCTGCACAACCGTCTACTCCGGAGAACTGTCCTATAGCATCATACAATAAATACGAATCGCACGTACATGGGATACATTTACGAACTGGCTATTTTGTGGTTCAGGTGTATTGAGCTGTACTCAGGTAGCGCAGTACCTTCGACTGACCATATAGGTGAAATTTCACGGCTGTTTGGTACTCCGTAACCAGGGGATAGGAAGGCGTGGATGCGCGCCTTGACAGAACATGGTGTAGGACGCGTTTTTCATGGGATATTTTACTTAGGACAGCTCCATCTTAGACAAATGTATGATTACACTCGTTCCAATATCGCAAAATCCCACCACCAGGGGCGGCCACCGCCGCCGTCGAGTCATTGGGTCATCTCACTCAGGTGGAAGGTTTTATTCGTAAAAAACAAATAGAAAAACCTAAAAAAGTGATATCTTGGCTTGAGGTTGAGTAGATCTCTCCCCCACAATGACGCGCTCCCAATGTCGAAGCATTTGAACCAGTGGACCTTCGTTTTTTCAACAAGTGTTAGCAAACAGCGTTTCATGCCGATTTCAGCTAGTGACAAAACGCCGCAGCGTCTGCCGTTGCGCACAGGGCACGCCATCGTTGTGATCATCACAAGGGGGGGTCGTATTTGCCCGCGATGGAGGGGGGGGGGTCGTAAACGCGGGGACCTTTTTGATGTGAGGGTGCAGCGATACCCAGATGTCGTTCAGCTCCACACAAGAAAGAAGCAACATACCAGCGCAGAAGTGGGAATGGGCGATGACAGAAACTACGATGGTCGCCCACAACGACGTCATGAATAAATAAAAAAGAAGAAGCATGAAGTCTCCGCCGTTGATCAACCTCTTCGTTGGCACTCACTCTACTTCTACACTCCTTATCCCTGAGCCAGAGTAGGCGTGGCATTTGAACATGGCACGGAACTGGTTACTCGTGGAATATTCCAGTCTGGGACAACTGTCATCTTGTTCTGTGTTGGACAGAGACACGACAACAATTGTGTCAAGATGAAAATATCTCACCAGAAGCATAGACACCTTCAGGTAAGTTGAAACATGCGGCCACGCCTACCCGATCTCAGGGGTCGCGAGTGTATTTAGGATCGTAGTGGCGTATTGAATGCGATGTGGCCTATACGATGACTTGCGGTGGATACGATGACCGCCGTGTAAGGGTCAGTGTTTCATCCTCCCAGACGAATCTGGTACCATTTCACTGTCCACGGAGGGTAGAAGGCTTAGTTGGCGTGGGCGAGAGTCGACCGGGATTTGAACCCGGCATCGCG
This sequence comes from Cooperia oncophora, assembly GCA_036418165.1. Lineage (NCBI taxonomy): Eukaryota > Metazoa > Nematoda > Chromadorea > Rhabditida > Trichostrongylidae > Cooperia > Cooperia oncophora. The sequence goes on from MU913052.1 coordinate 30,617, forward strand.
CGAGTGGTAAGCGCGCCACTTGTCACTACACCACCTCCGCGCCAATAAATATCCGCCATGAATAAATAAACAGATGAAAGTACACCTCCGGACCTTTCTGTCTCGGGAGCACATCTACTTGCACCTAGGAAGCCCTTTGTAGAAGTTGCACCTTCCCAATAGCTCTGCGTGAAAGCGTTGTGCATGGCGCATCGCAGAGGTGATGCCAATTGGCGCCTAATGAACTGTTTCTTGATATCCTTGGCAAAAACATGCGTTTCAAAAGCATACCAAAGTTTTTAAACCAAGCGGAGGTTTTATGGCGTCGGCGGTGTTGATTTTTAGTGTCGTGGGGCAGTGGTCACGAGATGATCACAAGGGGAGATTTTTTCGAATAGCAGGCCTAACGATAAAATGAAAGTTGTGCTGGAAAGTGGAAGGCTTCATGCGTCCGGCACAGTTCTTTTTTTCGAAAGGCCGTGTATGAAGCTTGCCATGGATGTCCAAAGCGTGGCGACTCGGGGTTGGGCCCCCATGATCACAAGAGGATCACAAGAGGATCACAAGGGTGAAACTTTCTAGAAAAGGAAATGTTTCAGAAATCATTAATTCTCCTCTCCTAGAGTTTTACTTTCAACGAAGTTATAGGTGTTCAAAAAAGGGGTACTTTTGAGTGTTTGGCTTGAAATTGGCTTGAGGACGAAAAATAACGCGCACCAATGAGCTTGTATTAGCGCGCCGCGTGTGGGTGACGTGTAATGCAAGAGGGACGCAGCGCATGGGCGATTGGATGCAATTACACTCCTTGCGCGCTTTTTGGCTACCGTATCCCTCACGCCTAATTTTAATGTTTTGCGAGGGTTTGTTGTTGACAGCGCGGCCAAAGAAGCAAAGGAAAACGATGCGAAACAGAACGTTTGCAATGTACAGGGGGGGTCGTATCAAGACCCTTATTTGGAGGGGGGTCGTATTTTTCAGGGAAATGATCACAACGCAATGGCGTGCCTTGGTTGCGTAGTGCTTTCGGCTGACCAGAAAGGTGAAATTGCACGGATATGTCAGGCGAATAAAGCTACTGAATCCAGCTCAGTACTTTTTGCCTCCGAGCACAGTAATACGCTTACCCGGGGCGTGGCACTCTGCCGAGCAAGGCCGGCCTTCTTGTAGTTGTGTGGTACCATCCATTTGTCGATCTGATTGCCGAGGAACAGGCAATATGCACCGACAGTGACGGATTTGTTCTCTGTATAGAGCCGCTTGAAAGCACACTGCGGGAATCCTTCGCTATGATGATCATCCACTTGAGTTTTTTAAGTTATGCCTAATGACAGAGCCCAGGTTGGTGCACTCGTACAAACTTGACGCTTGTGGGTGGGTTCCGAGTAGAGGACCACTCATTTTCATCCGAAGCCACAGTCCGTTTTCACAGCCGTGAATGACGTCTCAGGTGATAGGCATCGCTGGTACGGGCATAAAATCGGGGCTGCGTTCGTGCTTTCACAAGAAAAAGAGGTGACCCAAATACACATCCTCCTGGCCATCTTCAATTTTACGGACTCTTGTGATGATATCATGGGGCCCTCCTCGACCACAGCTTTTTTCGCTCGTCCTTCTTCGAACTTCTGAACTGGCTCTTCCAAATTCTATTTGGTGAACAACACCTGCGACGCAAGCAGTCGGACCACTCATTGTCCGGGGATTACATTTCTGCGCGAATTTTGCCAGACAGTCATGGTGTCGTTGCTGTGGATCCACGTGAGAGGTTCCGGCTCAATATCAGAAGAGAAAACAATAACCTGTACGTCAGCGACTTCTAGTTATACAGTGCGTTTCACCACTATACGTCTACCCCATATTTTACTTAAAAGAAGTCCTCAAGCTGTGATCCAAATTCCGTTGTGCACGTTTTCAGATTCTATGTATGAAAAAACCTGGAAAAGCATAATTCCAGAAAAACAAGTCCATCATAAACATTTCTACAGGTGTTTTACAAATTTTCCACCGTTTCACGCTATACGTCCACCTTTGATATACGGCTCCAAAAATTTTCCCGTTTCAACGTGGTGATATATTCTTATCAAAATAGACGAGAACATGTCTCACTGTGATGCCACGCGGTTCTCGTCTGTCTTCGGAAGAAAAGGCCCAAATTCGGGCCCTACACCAGGCCGGACTCAGCAATCGGCGGATTGCCAAGGAAATTGGCAGGTCTCACTGCGTCGTCTGCTCCTACCTCAGAAATCCTGAGACTTACGGCAGTGGCGGAGCTAACAAACACCAACGAAAACTGTCCGCCAGGGAAGAACGGCAAATATGGAAGAAAGCATCCAACAGCACGTTGAGCGTCAACCAAATTCGTGCGGAACTGAAGCTTTCTGCTTCGAAGTCGACAGTCTGGAGGGCTATTAGACGCAACAGCAACATAGTGAGAGAACCTAGGTTTCAGCAGCACAGAGTTGACGTTATGGAGTGGCCCGCGTGTAGCCCTGATCTCAACCCTATGGAAAACCTCTGGGGCATCATTGCTCGAAAGGTTTATGAAAACTGTAGGCAGTTTGAGACCATCAACGAGCTGAGAGTGCAGTCAGTTACAAAGGGAAATTGATTTAGGCCGCCTTCCAACACCATTGCAGTAACAGCTTTTGTTCCATCCCCTTTTGTGAGAGCTTCTACCAAGGAAGAAATGATTCCTGTATTCAGAACAACAATGAAATTACTCGCTGACTGCAACTGCTGCTTGGTTGGCTGCTGTGCGCTGAGAATCACATCAGTTTTCTGATGATGTCTTTTATTCAATGTTTCGACATCAATGGCGTGTTCAGCACTTCCTGCTGGACAAGGTGAGGCTTCTTCAGTTATAGCACTAACAAACAAAGAGAAAGTTCAAAAGCATGAAAATGCCCACGCAGTCTCCATCAGTCTATTGTCGTACTAGTGACAAACTTTGTGCGTTAAGCCTATACTACAGTGCGTTTCACCAGTATACGTCCACCCATCAATTTACTGAAAACATTTCTTGAAGCGATGGTGGAGTATTGTTGTGTACACTGTGAGATTCGTCGTATAAAAAAACACTGGAAAGCAGGTGTTCAGTAAGTTAGATCTCCCATGGAATTTTTTATAGGCATATAACCGATTTTCGGCCGTTTCAGGCTATACGTCCACTCTCATCAACAGTTTATTTCTATGTTCAACAAGACAACAACAGCAAAATCAGTAATCAATCGGTGCTCCTTGTTTGGAAGCCAGCTCCATGAGTCGATGAGGCATGCTTGCTGATAGGTTCTGGAGCACTGAGGCGTCAATGTTCTTCCACGCGTCGATGACTGCACATCTCAGCTCGTTGACGGTTTCAAACTGCCT
>MU913053.1:5442-24319 GCA_036418165.1 Cooperia oncophora
CCTGTAGCATTAATGTGTCTGACGTTTCTGTAACCCACATGAGTCACCACATAGTAAATAAAAATAAATGAATAAATCAACAACTCCAGTTTTGACAACTTCCTAGCGTCGCCTACGCACCAACATCAAGCTACGACTAGGGGATGAGCTCGAAGCGTTCTATATGGAATTGGAGAAGTTCTACAAGGAAGATCATACCTTCTTCAAGGTCATCGTCGGTGATTTCAACGCTAAGATCGGACCAAAAAGAACGGCTAAGAACTTCACATTGGAACTTATGGAACGGAGTAGATTAGGGTGAAAGGCTGTTTGAGTTTACCATGTCGTCCCATACCATCCATAGTAACTCGCAGTTCCAAAAGCCCTACTCTCTACGCTGGACCATCTTCAATCGAAGGTTTTGCCTGACCGATGTCGCTGTTGTTCCCAAGTTCTACACGGTATTCAACCACCGTCTCCTTCGCGCAAGATTCTGCTTTTCGGAGGCGAGGAGTGAGAGCCGGCAAAACAAGGTTCAAGAAGCCGAAGCCCCAAGACCGTTCATCAACTGGGATCACTTCACTTCTCTCGCTGGGCTCTGGGAGGATTCCGTCATCGACAACATCGACGAGGAATACGAACGGCTGTTGCACACCTTATCGACTGCACCAAGAAGTCAGAGAGTTCCAAGTTTACCAAGGAGCGTCTACTCTGGAAACTCTCAAACTGATTCGCCAACGTGGAGTCGCACTAGCCGCAGGCAATTACCAGCTGACGTCTGAGCTGCAGAGAAGCAAAAGGGAAGGCCTCGAAGAAGAAGAAGATGCCTAGCAATTACTGGTCGGGAGCCGCAGGGAGGCTGAGAAGAGCTTACGCAACGCCCGCCGCGACTTCGCCAACTGTAAGACCAAGATGACCGCCCATCGACGTCCGGATGGAACAATCACCGCATCCCAGAAGGGCGAGAAGTCATTGACACCCATACCGCTCGGAGCAGGAAGGATACGTCGTCTGCAGTTCTCCCTTCCGAAGTCCGATACGTGATCTCGTCGGTGAAGATGGTGCGGCACCCTGTCCCGACAGACCCGAACATCTGAAGAATCTTCCGTCAGTTCTTGTCAAAACTGTGGCTCGACTCTTCACGCGCTACCTGTCGGAATGCACACTCACCTCGTAGAAAACCAGCAAGATTGTTGCTGTATAAGAAGGGAGATCTGTACGACATTGGCAATTATCGCCGGAGAGGCAATTTACGATTCACTTGCGTCTCCCGCATTGGTCAGACTTCTTGGTGAAAGCTCTGAACGAATGGTATGAAGTTCATCGTGTCCCTCGAGCAGAGCCATTGGGCAACTCTGCACCGTGCGGGACGATGCACAGACATTACTGGGCCTGCTCGGGATGCCACGATCTACTCCATCTCAGGTTTGTTGTATACATCGGGTTTGCGCCGCATTGTGCTCGATGTGACGTTCCTTCGATTCATAATTTCCCGTTTTGCAACATAGCGCCTAGGTGATGACACATGCCTTCTACTGTTTTTGTTAGTTGTTCGGAAAAATCTATCGCCACCAGCTCAACGAATACTGGGAGTTACATCAATGGTGAAGATGTGGATGGCGAGGGCTAGGTTAAGATAGTATCTGAGGACAATTTCAATATCGTCTAAGGTTCATTGACAGAACATAATCGTTGGTAGTATCACGTTTGGATTATCAAATTCTTTCGAGTATCTTAGGTGAATTCCATCCTAGGAACGTCAAATCCGAATATATAGCAGTACTAGTAATGTGATCTGCTCTTCTACCTCTTAACAATATCTGTTCAAAAATCAAATTGTACTCCTGCTCGAGATCTTTCATGACCCGCAGATTTGCTTTTAAGCTTGTTTCCATACAGAGTTTCGTTCCTAATTTTGAAGCCAATGATTGCGTATTCCTGGGATTTCCCTGATCCAAAGAGGAACAGTACCGCTCAAATATACTCACCATAGAACGATGATCCGCCATGGTTGCAAGAATGAAAAATGAAAAGAGTGAACATTTGGTGGAATCAAATCATTGATATTCAGTGGTCAGTAAACACGAATATATCGTTTCGAAAAATGAGCTATTAGGTACCCAACAGTTCATCTTGTAATCCACTGAGCGTTCTTTCCTCGTTCACCCCAGTGGACCAAGCTGTGCTCGGTTTAGGGGGTAATATGAACTTCCATTTAAGAGCAGCTATACACTCACCTATGTGGATCGTGTGCTTGCCGTGTGCAAGGTGAGGTCCACCGCTGTAGTAGCGCGCCACTGTCTCCGCTCAAAAGTGCACATGAAGAGTGAGAAGATAGTGATACCCGCGTGTCGTCTCCTTAGGCAGCGTTCAGACTTCGCGACGGCAGTTTCTCGTTCGTGCGCTCGGCTTGATTAATGCTCATTCGTTCAACTGCATCGACCGCGTCGAACGCGCGACCGGAGCGCTGCCGACGCGAAGTCCGAACGCTGCCTTACATCGCCCGCGCTGCCGCAGAGCCGGCTACACGACCTAACAACAGCCAGACGTGCTACTTGACTGCGCCGTCCCACTTCTGGCTGTTCACTTCCCTGACCGCGTGTTAGCTGCATGACTATCGACGCAAGTGCTGCACTCTGAGGACAGCACGGATGGAGTATGGGAGCAGCGACAGAGCACCACTGCTGCCCAAACGTTCCCGTGCATCTAGAGCTTCGAAAGCGGCCCGCTACTACACCCAGGGTACAGCATGGGGATGTGCGAAATGGCGGTGTAAGTACGACCCCTACCCCCTCCTTGAAGAGGGTTCAGATACGACCCCCCCCCCTCCTGCTCTAACTGACAACCAGATGCATGTTCACCACAAATGGCTTCCTGAAATGGAATCGGAATTTCGAAAGCCGGACTCTTCTCTAAAATCCAGGCAATAAGAGGCTGTTTCAGCCTCATGCAATATGAGGCTGAACAACAGCCTCGCATTACCTACAATTTTGTCTTAGGATTCAAAATAAAACTCCTCGTTCGATAACCATGTATGACATGCAACTTGTAACAAGGAACACAATCGAAACAGCGACTAATGGTGATCATTGATAAGCTAAATTGGTGAAAAAATAGCCCAAGGTCAGCGTGTCAGGCCCCAGATGTGCATTCAATGAATGGTGACGGGGAAATCATAAAAACATGAACGACACAACAAAGCGAAACATGAAAAATGCAAAAAAATGCGGAGCCAAATGAAAAAAGGATAACCAGGCGGCAGTAAATCGTTCTATACTTGGCTATTATCGATCGCAAGGCTGCGACCGCTTTCGCTGCAAAAACGTCATTGGAGCGCGGTAACTCGAAAGTCAGCGTTCTGGGGTCTTTTCAGGAGCTTATATCTCTTTTAGGTGCGGAGCTTTTGAGGAATGGTGAGCAGCATGCAACGGCAAAGTTTCTACTGTTGTGTATTCTACCTAGTTGCAAACTGAACAATCCCCCGTTGGTGAAATATTCCGGATGGGTTTTGGATAGGCTAGGGGTAAATCGCGAGCTGGTTTCCATGCTTCACGCGAGGATTGCTTCGTTCAAACGCAATTTCATCAGGATTAAAATCGTCCTGAAACCCCTCCATCTTTTCTCTTTCCAATAAGCTTTACAGTTTTTCTGAAGACCCACTAGTTCAGGAGATATTTTAGATGGGTCACAGACGCGCTACCCTCTGACCCACCCGAAAAATCGACTCCTGTGCCATTGTGAGAATACACCTTCGAAAACTTCAGTGTGCCTCCAAAACACATATTTCCCTTCAAATGAGTGAAAGAGGAGCTCGGCTATCACTGATCGATTTGGTCCGAGTGTGCCGTGCATTAGGCTCCTACGCAGAGGTGGTGGAAAGGTGTAAATTCTGATTTCAGGTGCTTTTATCCATGCAAGCAGATGTTTGTTTAGGGTTTGGAAAGGATACGCACGAATCTGTTTGAGACGTATTATTTAGTCATCTACGTACTTACGAGTTCATGCTATTAACTGATATTTATTTATTTATTTATTTATTTATTTATTTATTCTTGATATTCTTGCTATATTGCTAATAAATTTTTTTATTATTTTGTAGTCCTATTTACATCCGGGTCTTCTGCAGCTTTCCGTCCGTTCCATCAAACTTAGCAATGACACTTTTGTACTGTTTGATGCCTAGCGAGCCTACTTTTGCGATACTCCCCATGTCCCCCGCGGCCAAGTACGAACCCATTTTGGGGATTTTGCATGAAAAGAGGGCTGTTAAACGTAGCAGTTCAATCTGTAAAGAATACACTCATAATAATTTTCATTTTTTAACATCTTGACTTCCATAGCTCCACTCCCACTATCAACTGAAATGTCGAAGCATTGCCCGGCTCTGAGTGACCCTTGAGATTACGACCCCCCTCCCCAGCGGCCAAGTACGACCCCCCATGGGTTTCGCACAACGATGCTGTACCCTAACCCTGTTTACTCCCATAATCTCTGTTTTCCCTATAAGTTCATATCACTATAGTGTGATATATAAGTCCACTCCTGACAGAGTGAGGTTCAGTTTTACAAAGTTTGCGGTTGTTTTCCCTATGTCACGACAATAAAGAAGCTATGCTATCCGACGTGCAATACAAGCTTCACAACATGGCGACCACGGAACAACAAAAGGACCAGCAATCCGAAGAAGCAAGAACAAGCGTCTCTACTACAACAGCAGGAATCCAGATACCAATCAAACCAAACATCTCTGCATCACGTGAGTGCACTTGTAGCCATCATGGTAGTCTGCATGTGGGATACCCACATCATAGCCTCGGATCACCACAGATGAATGTAATAGACCCATACCTTTTCTCCAGAGTTAGATTGCCCACTTTCACCGGGAACTTGCTCGAATTCCCAACTTTTTGGGCACAATATGATGCCTTAGTGCACTCCAAAATGACTATCTCGGGAGCAGAAAAGTTTTCAATTCTCAAAAGTTGTTTGAAAGGTCGAGCCTTAGAATGCATTGAAGGAATACCAATCACTTCAGAAGACTATTACACAGCAGTTGACATCTTATGCCAAACGTACAATAACCCACAAGTCCTTCGTCACCTAATTTACACGGAGCTAGCAAGTCTCCACAGTGCGACCAAGAAGGAAGACAGCTGCAGGATTTCTATTTAAAGATGCTGCGTCTTGTCCGACAATATAACTCCATCACCCCAGATACGGCAGAATACGGACTAGGGGCCCTCCTCTACAACAAGCTCCCACGATTTGTCCAATCGAGAATCTACGACGTCACAGAAGGACAGATGAACCTCACCCCTGGTCAATTAGTTGATCTGCTCGCCGAAGTTGTAAGAAAAGAGACCACTTTGATGCAACTTGGAAACTACGCCAATTCTTATAACTCCAGCCGTTACAGTACAGGAAGAACGTCTGCATCAAGAGACTCTGAACGGACCAAAGACTGGATTTCACGCAAATCTTGCCCCTTTTGCCTCGAATCATAGTGCTTTCCAGTGTCGAGAATATAGCACGCCGGAAGAAAGAAGGGACCGAGCACACCAAAGAGAGCTCTGTATCATATGTTTGAGAGGAGATCATAAGCCAGGTTCATGTGATCGACCACCTTGCAACTTCTGCAGCCGGTAAACATCATGCCTCCCTCTGCTATCAAACAAAACAGTCCGAAAACAAAGTCCTACCAAATAGAGATAACAATCCATTTACCGAGAACATTTCAAAAAGTTGGCCTACAAAAGAGAAAACCAAGACATACGATAAGAGTAGGGCATATGATAAACAATATAACAACCACACCACTTCCGAGAACTTAATCAACTTCTCGGGTGAGACGACGGAAGTAACCAAAGAGGAAATTGAAAAGGACAAAAGCACAAGGCAAGAAAATGACCCATGTTACTCAGTAGCCAGTCGCACAGCAAGTGTAGGAAAGCAAGATACATCGCAATCGAACAGTGAAGAAATCCTACTCATGTGCACTGAGGTTACATTGACGAATCCGAATGACGACAAGAAGAGAGTGCGAACACTAGCCCTTCTGGACAGTGGATCAACCCACTCCTACATAACAAATGAGGTAGCAGAGAAGCTTGGATTAGAGCCTATCAAGGATAAGAACATCACTCTCAACACATTCGGCAATAAGGAGTCCCAGACAGTGCATTCGAAGCAGTATGATGTAAATGTCCTGCTAACGAACGATTCCCTATATCCGATGAAAGTACAATCACTCCCCTTCCTTACAAAACCCCTTCCGATTCCATTCAACCTTCCGATTATCACAGAAGAACTTAACAGTAACTTCTCGATATCCACAAAAAACAAAGCCACAGGCATTCTCATCGGCATGGACCACTTCTGGCAAATGATTCTGTCTACAGACTTTAACTCCACACTAGCCAACGGATACAATCTACTGAACACGAGACTAGGAAAAATAATCTCCGGAAAGAGAATATCAACCCGCACTATCAACATGGCAGTACAAGACGAAGAAGGTCAATCGCTAAACAAACAGAACGTAGACGAAACGGAAGAAAGGTTCTCGACAAGCGAATCCTCTAGTACATCAAGTGATTTACGCTCCAAGAATGACGACCTCTGTCTCAAAGCCTCGAACGAACCAACACCTTATGATGGTGATGAACATTGTGATAGTATAAAGCCCTTCATTCGGAACGGAAAGTTCCAAACAAGCAGCGGATTAGGAAGAAAAGGAAGAAGCCGTACACAATTCCAAATTATTCTGGAAAGACGAAGCTGACTTCGCATCGACAAGTAAACTCAGCCACTTCCAAATCGGTAAAGAAGAAAAAGAAGAATCACCGCGCCTATATAGAAAACAAGACGAAACCTCCAAAGAAAAGAGACGAAGCTCTCAACTCAGCATCATCATTTAACCGCCCGCGTCCAGCAGTCCTCCTTCGCAGGAGATGGATGTCATCCCTACGCTTATCCCTATACCTACTTTTAGCAACCAACTTGATCCCTCCGATTCCCAAAGCGAATAGCAATATCGTCGATGACTACTGTATCCGGCACAACACCAACTCCAAATCCATTCCGGCTCGCACACCATGGCAAGGTGAAAACATAGACAAAAGCTCCGAGGAATCATTCAAGACCATCAAGCAAATTCGGAAGCTGCTGTTCAACCAATTTCTCACGGCCAAAGAATGGGAACCAATTGCAGACAGGCGACCACTGACATGCGTACACAGCGACATCGATACAGGATGCTCTCCAACGATCAAGGATTCCCTCGGTCCGTTTGAACTTAAGGAAACACTCCGAATACAAGACGAAAACAAATTCAACCATGAATGGACGCTTGGAACGAAAGAAGGCTATCTTCAGAAACAATGGGAGTTCACACTAAAACTTCCTAACAACTTTTGGAAAAGATGGAGTGAAAACTATTTCATAAGCAAGACAGAACGATCTCAGCAGAAGCACAACAAACAACCACGATCATCAGGAACAAGTCAAGACCCTATTGCCACAGGGAAAGCAGAAACAAGCAAAGGATACATCCTATGAGAAACTGAACACTGAATAAGAACACTATCCATAATTTCGACTTCTACAACTTTTACATTACCGCAATCAAGAAAGAAGAAGAATCGCATTATCCAAAAGAAGGCCACCTGCTAATATTGCGATCTTAAGATTTATGTCGATTGTATTCTGTTTTTTTTTTCGGGCGGGAGTGTTTTCTCCCATAATCTCTGTTTTCCCTATAAGTTCATATCACTATAGTGTGATATATAAGTCCACTCTTGACAGAGTGAGGTTCAGTTAGCTTACAAAGTTTTCCCTATGTCACGACAATAAAGAAGCTATGCTATCCGACGTGCAATACAAGCTTCACAACATCCTGACTACACCTGCGGACCCATTCATCTCGCATATGACAAGCACCTTCTCGTAGGCGAGGGTTCAGTTTGTTCTTCAAACTGTGACTGCACCTTGTTCGAAGCAATATGATGTGAGATCCCCAAAACAAAAAAAAAATGAGCGTATTACGAGACATATGAACTTTATTTACATTTCAAGAAATTGCATTAGAAATTTACGTCAAGGTAATACATCGCATTATACGAAATCTACACGTAGATGTACATGAGAACATTTCCAGATAAAAAATGAAAGACGTCCAGAGTCCCAAACCGATCATTCTGAAGGGACATCCATCGCTTCACCGCTTGTATCATCCATTGGAGAATCAAATGAAAACAGCCGCACACCACGTCCGTCGGAGTCAGCGGCAACTGTGGATGCGGTTGAACCAGGTGTCGCATGCCGATGTCTTCCACGGATGCGAGGCGCTCCAGGACATTCGGACGGAGCACATGTAGGAGTAGTTGGCATAGGAGGTGTGTGAAATGACAACGCCGGCTCCAAATGTGTCATCTAAAATAGCAAGCAAAACTAAATAAACAATGCAGAAGGAACCGACTACCATTTTTTTGGACGCATCCGCTTACGAGCCACACTTTCGCCTCGAACGCTGCGAATGTTTGTGTCCCGCTTTACTTCTGTGTACTGTTGCTTGTGCTTATCTATATGTGTAATCTGTTACAGGTAAACGGAAACCAGTTAGAAGACTAAAGTATACCAAGTAGACATGAACGCCGCTGCCGTGTCTAGCAATATTCCACGCGCTTGCGTCATTGTGTCACTGTCAAGGTAACGGTAATGTGTCAAGGTAACGTGCCTAAGGCTGCAAACATACTTTGCGGCAGCGTCCACTAGAGCCCAGGAATGAAGAGTATGGGGAAGTAGGAGGGAAGCAGGCAGCTAGATCAGGAAATTACGGCGAGTGCAACCGCACCGTGCAACTATTAAACCACAGAATTATGCAACCTTGATATGTGTTGTGCAACTGTACGGTAAAGCTGCACACGCCGCAATTTCAAGACGCCTAATACAGCTGTCTTCTATCCTACTTTCCGATACTTCCCACTCCTGGACGCTGCTGTACGCTGGCAAACGCTGGCGTTCGCCGCCGCAGAGTATGGGCACAGCCTTGTATAAGATGTAATGGCTTGCAAGCAGCCGAAACGGGGAACTAGAAAGCGACTCACCTGAACCGCTGCCTCTTCACACTGTTTTGTGAGAGCGAGGTTGGTATGATGATATGCCGCTGCGGGCATACCTGTTTTTGACAAGAACTCGCCAAGCTGATGGTGTAATCGGCCCATCGAATGGAAAGGAACCATTGAATTCTGGAAATGGGACGATAAGCTCGCAGAAACAACGCGATGACTTTCGAAACAAGGTACAGCATCGTTAGGAGGACCCTAAGAAGAGGTCATATTTGATCGCTAGAAAATGACGGTGCCATTAGGGCAAGGGTGAGCGTGTACTGGAACAAGCAAACAAAGCATAGTAAAGTTATGCACCTTCCTTAACCATCAAGCCAAAACTGCTTGCATTGGCAAACGTCATGTGAAAGAACTCTCCTCATTCGCCTCAGCGTGGAAGTCGACTGCCTTCATGGAATAAGTCAGTCTACGCTAATCCAAGCGAAGTAAGTTCTTCTTGCGATTCAGAGAGGAAATGTTTCTGAGGGTGTACTACTATTGCTGAGTTTGCTTATAACGGCAGAGAAAATTGTGCTTGGGTGGCTCAGAGTTTCTCTTATGAAGATTCCATCTAGAAGTTTTCTCAAACGAGCAGATCTTCACAAGAAAACATAATATAGTTTGGAGAGCGGATATGTTCTGCTTTCCGATGAAGTTTTTGGTATTGCCAAGATTGCGTACTGAAAACAATATGGTTGTCCTGAACATGAGTATTCGCATGAGTTTTTCAGTAAAGGTTTTTGATCGATTCAATTCAATATTCCATCAAGCACGCATCAAAAATTCCTCCTAAATAGGGGAGTACTCACGGGAAGGTTGGCTAACTATAAAATAATGAATCCGGTGCTTTTCGATGCTATTTTGAGTTTCACTAATAGTTCGTTTCTGAGAACAGTCGTCCAAAGAGAGTCCGAAGTAGAGGCACCCGATGAATAACCTCTGCACAGCAGTAGCATAACAGTCAACTTTTAAATTTGACGAAGCTGGAAGGGGGTCATTCTGAGGCTCGTGAGGAACTCCTAATGGCACCGTCATTTCACCATCCCGATTCTGTACCTGCTTGAAAGAGGCCGTACCTCCGTTAGTTTCTTTAAAACTTCTGTGCCTTTTTGGTAGTTGTGGGTACTGTCATACTGACTTATGAGAAGCCACACAGCTTCAAGAAGATAAGGATGGGCGAACACTACCTCCTCCAAAATCGTTTGTGCTTCCTAAAAAAATGTAGTATAACCCGATCCTGCAACAAAAGCCACAAAGAAAAATTGTTGAATTTCAGGATTACCTCTTTACCACTTGGAGTAGCGAGTAATACTTGCGCTTTAAGAACACGTGCTCTAGGTGAATTTGGAAGGTGTTGCATGCAAATGGCAACGGCTGCACGAGCTTCGCGGATTCTAAACTGGTCGAAAACATGATCATAAGGAACGGATGTCGAAAAACGACTACTGTGAATCAGCAGTTGAAGAAAAAACTCGAACACTTACTTCTCCCGCTGAAGATAGGTCACAATCTGTAACTCGTACAAATCAATGTTTTTCACATCACGTTTAATGGCTGCGCTCAGATGACGCATTGCATCATCAAATTTCTCTGAAATTATCAAAGATATGAAGTTAATGGACTTGAACCGGCAGGTTGAATGAGTGTGCCTATAACTCTTCAAATTCGCGATGGCATTTATCCACCATGCGCGCGCAGGTATGCCGACCGGGGGGGGTGGGCGGGGGGGGGGGAATATTTGCTCTTTTGCTACTTCCAGTCGACCGTGCGACCATTTAGACAGCGGCTCTTATCGAGGCGGACAGCGTCTTTATACATTGAGTGGCTTGATCGACCCGTTTGTTCCAAGCTTCACAGAGCCTTCGACAAGTCCTCAATCAGACCGTAAGACATGTCAAACCCGGCACTAAAGACCCCAGCACATCTCAGCTACAAAAATGCCCTCCCCCCCCGTCACCTACTTGCGCTGCCACGTCTCTTCTTTAGAACCGGAGTCCACCTCCTCAAATAGCCGTCATGCGGATTAACCTATTTCCCGACTCTAATCTCCAGATAATGAGTTCGTTCATATTAGAGTCAGCCAACTGCGTTTGGGTACGCACGCCAGTGCATACGGCACATTTTGAGCGATCGTATAGATGAGTTGTGATTAGATATTGACCTAGCGCTCTGAGCGCTACACCGCATCTAGGAGCTTCGTTCGTGGTTACCTTTGAACTATTCGGCGCGCAGGGCGCTGAAATCCGCTGGGGCCGTACGATCAAAACGTATGTTTACGTACTAATCGCTCAAAACGGCCACACAAAGTAGCGCAGCCTAAGAACTTTTCGAAATACTTTAATGTATGTCAATAACATTCGCAGGGAGAGGAAAAGCGAGTTAGGCGTGAAAAACTACATTTTTCTGGAAAAGTCATAAGCTGCTGTTAATCACTCCCTCATGCATGCGGGCCAATAATAGAAAAGAAATACCACTGCCCTCGCAAGATAATCTACGTGGAAACGCCGCAAAGACGGCCTTCAAAGTAAGACGATGTTTTTGGATATTTGTTGTTTATGCACAAAGGCGATCCTAAACAAGGGTACATTGGGCTCAAAATGGTGCGACATTTGAAATAAAGAAGAGAAGATTGCAGGTGTGGTCGCTTACATTTGCGGATTCTTCTATATGCCGAAACGCTGTGCTCTAGGAGATGGCGGATGCATGAAAAATAAGCAAATCTATTCGCGCAACAGAGAGATTTGGTGCCTCGTCCCCCGAGTAGTGAGCAAAAGGAACTTTGAGCCAAGCGTATAAGAGCGGGCGATATTGAATTATACATCTGCAATGTCTCGGAACCCGTAACCTGTTCATATACACTCCAGATTCCTGAGATGCGGTAGGCGTGGCTGCGCACTTACAAGGGAGGTCGTTCAGGCCGTGGTGAGCTTTTTCAAAACGGTTTGTTGCATGTTGTAGGGGTCCATGCGAGGACCATAGCGATGGGGTTCATTTTTGCTAAACGGTTTTGGGAATGTCAAAAAAAGGTCAAAAACAATTCGAAAAGAATGGGCTTTTTAAACCACCTTATTCCCCCCCTCTCTATTCTAGCCTGTAAGCGTTGTCAGGGGTATAGTATGTAGGGTATTCTTTTGAGCAAGCCGCATGTAAGAAAGCGCCAAAATAAGGTCCAAAACCAATGTCTACTTGGCATGCGTTGGGCTGCATTGGAGTTTTCCGGTCATCTGCGATATCTCTTCATCAGGTTCTGTACCGCAAGGGTCGGAGTGGCGGATGGTGTGGTGGATAGTGCGAGGCGGGCTTCTGACGGTGGATTTGTTGGAGTGTCCGCGCTCTGCGGCACGAATTTTTGCATGTTCCTTCACAAATTTTTTGCTTCTTGTATTCCTGTTGCCCCATAATGTGTTATACCGGCGGCATACACGGAAGGGGGCCATTTGAAGGCACAGTCGGTTCCCATAGGCCTCACTCAATTATTACGCTCGCGAAATACTATCGAAAAAACTCTTCATGGAACTTGCTTTAGGCGGTTATCCGATGCTCTGTTCATGAACACGACAACTCATCTTTTTGAATATGGCGCAATGTGTCGCTAATTTGGCGCGAAGGCTTCCTCGTACTACCATCGTTGTCAGTCTGCGCGGCGGGGCTATTTAGCGCCGTACTTGGCCCCAGATGGCCTCCGCGGCAAAATAAGTATGTGAACCGTGATCAGGACCATAATTACTCTACGTATATGAGTTAGCCGAGAAAAATGTTACCGACTTTTTATGTTATGATTGGCCGCCATGATATCCAGCTAAGTGGCATGCACATACAACTGCACTCCTCTCATATGTCAGCTTTGATATGAGGAGACCGACAGGAAATCGCTTTCTTCGGGCAAGTGGTAAGAGTTCTTTTCGAAGACATAGACGGTGAACAGTGAAGAAGAATGCCAGAATTCTCGTGTTCGTGCTCCGGAAGCTTCAGGTGTGTTCTAATTAAGACGCTACTGAAGTTGTAGGGGACAAGAAATAGAAATTTTGGCGGTTCGTTTCTGCCGATGGGATATTAACGAGGGTTCTCATGCTCATAGAGCACTCAACGGGGTCAGGTCCTGACGGCAATAGAACTTGAAAAAATTTTTTTCAGCTGAAACTTTCAAACAGGGTATCAGTGGCCTGCATCAAAAACGCACTTCTGATAATTATTTATTTGGCGCGATAAGATGATATAGAGAGGCGCAGCGTGGCGCTAACATAGGCAACTGCGAGCGCGAAGGGATGTCTAGATAGAGCCGCCTAATATTGCAGTGGTACCTCACTGTATGCGATAAAGCACTTGTACTTTCGACTTGATTCAATGTTCGTTTTCATGTTAGATTTGAGAACAACTTTATAAAATACATGTCTACCTGCCTTTAAAAGCAGCGTGAAACATGCAAGAACGACGACGATATGATAAAACTTGCGTATTTCAGGCGATTTGATTATATTATTCTTTTTTATTGACATTCCCAATAGCGTTTAGCAAAAAAAAAAATGAAACCCATCTGTGTGGTCCTTGTATGGACCCCTACAACATGCAACGAATCGTTTTGAAAAAGCTCACCACGGCATGAACGACCAAATAATATGTTAGATCGAACGTGGCGGGTGATTAGAAGATATATCGTAAGATGTATTTGGACTTTGAGACAATTGTGATCATGTAATAAAGTAATAAGATAAACAGTTGTCCCGGGTCCTGAAATCTCTGATATGAGTAACACTCTGCTGAATGTTCAACCAATGCGCACGCAGCTTTACTCCAGAAATACCAGTGGATAAGGAGATATAAAATAAGAAGGGTTGATTCAAGTATAAATCCTAAAAAAAGATAGAGAGAGATAATATACACAAAGAATACAGCGATTCGAACGTAACTTAAGAAGCGTTCGAGCGACAGAATAGATAATAGAGATACGCTGTTGAGCGTTTGGAGCTAGCGTTCTCAGACCGCTGCTCAGAGAAAGAACGCAAAACGTTAATAAACATAAGTGCCTGAGCGATACAGCTCTGCAATCTCGAGTGCACTCAGAACGTGAACAAAGTCACTGACGCAGCTCCACTTCTAATTCAGCCAGCTTGAAACTAAAGCGTTTTTTATGGTAACTGAGATACCCTGATCCCACCATTGAGTAAAATGATGTCTGACTCAAAGATCAAGTAAACAAGCGTTTCAACATGCATAGCTTCACGATTATCGGTTTATAACGAGCGCTATCTTTGTTCATGATTTTGTGAACAAATCCACACTAAGAGCCAGATATAATTAAGCTTTCTACATAAATGATAAATTTTGTTACCGTGAAAAAGTTATCACCACCGCAGATATTGCTCCTGAACTGTGGATTAAGGTTCTATTTTGTCGTTCAAATAGATATATTGCACTGTAGGGGATACTGCCATGACGGAGCAGTTTGAACACCTAACTTGGCAAAAAACGACCACGCGCGCCGCAAATGTCCACAGTGCAATCCAATAGATATCACCAGTGTCTGCGTATAGAATTCATATAGAAATATAGATATAAATTGAGTCTTGGGCATAGGGAAGAGATATAATCTAAGTATCTGAGATCAGAATTTATTCAAGGAGACTCTATTCTTCTGGCCAGATATAAGATATATAGAGAGAAAACCTACGGCTAATGTTCATCCATCAAGCATCATACTGCCGTTTCGCCCATGTCTAGCGAAATGAGCTTTGGCAACTCAGAGCGAGCTTCATAGGGCGCTCGCTCTAAAGCTATACTGTAGCCACATAAAACCCATTTCAGTGAGAATCCTGGAAGCAGACTGTCGAAAAGCCGCGGCAACGCGAAAACAAGAAACAGCCCTCAACATATAGGCAAGTCCTGATCGGCAACTCCTTTGGATTGTTTCGGTTCTGAAGAGCGACATGACTTTGAGAGAGCTTGTTCAGTTTGTCCAGCACCCAAGAAGCTTCTGTGCCCTCAAGCCAAGTCGTAAGATTAGCAGCACCTGAACCTTCTAAGCCTTCGGAAATCGACTCTACGTCCATATTTGCAGCAATGGAGGCGCCACTTCGGAGAACAGTTGCCAAACAACCAAAAGCGCTGTTACAATTTGTGAAGACGTCTCTGAAATGTTCCAGAATGGCTTAGGTAAAGAAGTGAAACGATTCGAAATTCATATCAGAACCAATAATGTAGTCGCTTACTGGAGATATAAAATTGACATGTTCAGACCCTTGTGATCTTTTCCAGCCAGGAGTTTTGCCATCGCATACCGCACTTTTGGGATGTATTGATGACCCGGTATTTTCGCCAATACCGCTGAAAATGTGCTCTATAGAACATGTTTTTATAGACTTTTATAGGATCACGAAGGAAGCGAGCAGCTCAATGTTCTGAGTAGATAGCGGTATCAGGGATTAGAGATACCGGTATTGCTGAGACGGTATGGAATGCAAAATAATATGGCGAGCAATTTAGAAAATCCACCCATTTTACGCCTACATCAATTACCCTTTCTCCACAAAAAAAGCCCGAAAGCTATGACGTTCAGCAAGTTTTGACGCTTTTCTGAAGTTTAGAGAATTTTATAATTGACTTTCTGAAATCTTGTCATGATTTCAAAACATATCTGGAACAAAAAATATTCATTGAGCTCTGATTTTCAACACCTCCACAGCAAGAAGGGAGTATTTAGTGAACCATATGTTCGAAAAAGAATCTTGAACTAATTTAATAAGTTATGGATTAGTGGCTAGATGTCTTCTCTATGAATAATTACTCACCTAACGCTTCCTCATATTTTTTTTCTTTCACGAGACATTTGTGATATCGATATCTAACTTCAGTGTCAGAGAAGTGCTGGAATATGACCACATACAAAAAGGCATTACATCACAAACGAGCCTACTTTTACTAGTGATGCACCTTGTTATGAATGGAACGGGATACTTCGGGATACAGCTGAAGGGCTCGAAAATAGCTCTGAAAAGTTGGAAGTTACAGAGGCGGTTCCAGAACAGTGACGCAAATTCCTGCAGTTCTAAAAAACCGCATACGATTCATTTTGCACCCTTCATTGATGCACCCTTGGACAAAGGTAGTCCTCACTTCGATCAAAACCACACTGCAAGTCTATCACGGAGAATACCGAAGACGTGTATGCACAATCTTGTTCATTGCTGATACTAAGACGCTTCGAACCCAGCATCTATAGCGAACAAGATTGTAGCATACACGGAGAAGAGCGGAAACAGGGGAAATCTACACTTGCCCTGTTTTCTGGGGTATAAGCCAGACAATCGTCTTGAGAATTGCCAATGTTTCGCAAGAGCAGACTTGCATTTTTCGTCCCTTCTTTTCTGCACGAATCGTGTGGAATTTTTCGCGATAATCAGCAAATCAGGCTACAGTTTATGTTGTTGCTGAGGAAAAGACGGGAAACCACAATCCTGCCCGTATCTGACGTCCATTTAGTCATGTGGACCAATGTGGCATTTCACTTTTATCACCTGTGCTCCCGCTGATTCTTGAGTTGCTCGAGCGGGTTCCAGTAACGCCTCCATTAGCCCTGCAACGTGATGGAGTTGCCCAATGGGTTCTCTGTGCTCGAAGGACACGATGAACATCACGTCGTATGTTCGCAGCTTTCGCGGAGAAGTCTGAACATCGCGCAGTTGCCCGTCTAGGTTTTCGCTTGACCTACCTACCGCGAAATCCAGTGGCTAATCGCTATAGTCCAGCGGTCATCCTCCAGTCGCATGACCAGCTTTTCACCGCTTTTTCGATGGCGCGTTGAATAATACTGATCATGTTCACGCTATTCCCGTGGAGTCTAAGTCGAAACAGGATGAAATGGCTATAACCCCAGAAAAGAGAATACACGCAAAACACACGCAGAAGATACCCAAGATGTTCCTCGATAAGCAGGAGCTGGCGCTCGCCCATCACCTTCATGTACACCAAAATATGAAGTCATCTCCAGTAGCAGCCTGACTGGAGAAGACCTCTGGAATTCACGTAACCTCCAAACAGGTGCGAAACTTCCTAGTATGGTCACCCATGGGTAGCTACTGGAGACCAGTACTCCCAATTTGGATGATCTCCAACATCGAGCAACTCCCGCAACGACGCTACGGTCTAGGACATCATCTCCACCACAGTCGCCATGACGCGGACTGATGGTATGGACCGGAAGTACCTGGAATGGAAGGACCGATATTTTCCTCGTGGACCCCGGACTGAAGGTGAGCGCTGGCGGTTACATCAGAGGCAATTCGAGGAAGCATATCGCTCGACAGCCATAAAATGCATGTCGTCGCCGCATACCTGTCTTGGAACTTTTGCTATGCTACACAGAATTGTGGTGACAACCAATGAAATTGAAGGGGTTGGGAAAAACTTGGCCTATTGGAATGGAAAGGGGCGTTGTTGAGTTTCGGAAGAAGATGGAATATCAAAGCAGGTCACCTGACCTAAACCCTATCAATTACCTGGTTCGGGCGGAGTTCAACAGGGTGGTCTACAGTGGCGGAGAGAATCAGACGACTTCTGAACCCCCCCCCCCCCCCCCCCCCCCCCCCCCCCCCCCCCCCCCCCCCCCCCCCCCCCCCCCCCCCCCCCCCCCCCCCCCCCCCCCCCCCCCCCCCCCCCCCCCCCCCCCCCCCCCCCCCCCCCCCCCCCCCCCCCCCCCGGAACATGGTTGTGCGGGCAAGTAATCTTCCGCGATGAGCAGTGGCCCAGAAGGGATGTGGCGGAGCATTATGATAGTATTTAATATGCTCTTTAATATAGTAGTAAAAAGGTTCGATCAGAATTCAATCAAGTGTAACTTATAGCGCCTCGAAAGCCAAGGGAGAAAAGTGTCTTTTTTATGGGCCCCCTGTATAACTGAATAGGGCACTACTGAACTACATATTCCTATCCCAAAAACTCAAAAAATTTTTTTCGCTGAAACGTTGTCCTATAGATGTAATTCGATGCGCTGATCACGAATATAACATCCGTTTCGAGCGCTGGCGTCATTTGGCGCCATTATGCGCCAATTTGGCGCCCACCACTTTTTTCAAAAAAGTTGATGAAAACTTGCATATGGGGTTAATTGAGCTCCTGATTACGAATCCAACATTTATTTTTGGCGCTGGCGCCATTTGACACCATTATGCGCCAATTTGGCGCCATATTAGCGCATAATGGCGCCAAATGGCGCCAGCGCTTGAAACCAGTGTGATATTCGTAATCAGGACCTCAATTAACCCCCATATGCAAGTTTTCATCAACTTTGGTGAAAAAGTGGTGGGCGCCAAATTGGCGCATAATGGCGCCAAATGACGCCAGCGCTCGAAACGGATGTTATATTCGTGATCAGCGCATCGAATTACTCTATAGGTCTCGTTTCAGCGAGAAAAATTTTCTTGAGTTTTTGGGTTAGGAATAGTTCAATAGTGCCTGACTAGTCAAGACAAATTGCCGACAACTTCTCACTCAGGCGACGTAGTTTTCATGCTTATGTAAATTGGTCTGTAGCTGAAATAGGGTGCTACTTTCTTCGCTCAAAGATGCAAGGAAACTGGGCCGTAGTATTAATCACTATACGCTAATCTCTGCCCGCACTCTCTTCAAGGTGCAACATTTGCAGGGATACCATTGTCCCACAACGAAACACATACTCAGCGGTATAGAGCAACCAGAAGTGAGACGGCACAGACAAGTAGCGCGCCTGGCTACGATCAGGCGCAGCTGGCCACGCGGCAGCGCGGAGAGAAGCATGGAGCTCGCAGAGCGGGCACTGCGAT
>MU913054.1:0-22971 GCA_036418165.1 Cooperia oncophora
CGCTCAAAGTTCTAGTTCCGCGCGCCCAGTTGGACCGCCCCACTTGCTAGCTGCCCTCTGACGGAGAGCCGCTCAGTTGTTCTTTGTTGGGACGGCGGGCATTAATCGGAACTGCATGTACTTTTTGCTGACCGCGCTCGTGCCCATGAATAATTCTGCTCTCCTTCATCACATTTTATTCATTGGGAGCACATACAGTCAACTGCAACCCATCTCGTAAGGTAAAACGCGTAAAAATCACGAATGATGCAATTTCTGTGGTGCAAAAGCTCGACATGCACCAAAAGCTGCACACTGCACGTAACCCCAAATTCGGACGCCAGGTTTTTGAATTTTTCCTTTTTTCAAGTGTTTTTCGTTCGTGTCTTTGTTGTTTTTCATATTCTTTTCTTTGAATTGGATGTTGTCCACTACTGGGAAATGCCATAAAGCGATTTGTGAGCCAGGGGTTGCCCACGGACCGCAGGGCGGTGTAACTGTAAGGGAGCAATTTTGTTTGTGGTGTTCTTGAGGGCTCTTGTTGCTTTTTTCCTTCATTGAGGAATTACTTATCAGCTACTGTTTCATAATTGATCAGCAATTATCCTTGACACTTTTATCGCGGGAGCTGTCTTCAAGCGCGTTTAATCAACATCGAACTTAGAGCTTTATAACAATACCTTTCCTGCTTCAAAAATCATACTCTCAGTAACCTTATAGATATTCGAAAAAGTGCACTCTATAGTTTTTGGCACATGTTGCAAAATATCGCAAAAGAGCGTGCTTCACTGCAATCATGGAAAGTGTTTTGAATGTTCGCGCACAAATTTTGAATGCGCGAGAACGTTCAAAATTCAAGTATCCGCTTCGATTCGTCTTGTATAATTCTCTCTTTTTTACTTTTCTGACGGGGGGGGGGCAGTCCAAGAACTCCCCTCTTCCAAGTAGTGAAATGGAGGATCGTCTTCAGCAGAAATTTTACACAGCGCGAGGCACGCCATGACCTTTATATCAGTTGCCTGAGCAACACAGCGTGTTGAGCAAATCGCAATCAAATTTTGCTACGGTTTTGAATACGAGGCATGTCCTACCGCTGGGGAACTCTTGGAAAAATCAACTACCAATAAAATTTTTTTTGATCAAGTGCGACTTATTCTGGGGATTCCTCAACGTAAACATGTCCTATCTGTCCTATGTACTACTCTTGTCCGCTCCAAATGATGAAGTTTGTCAAGTATTAAACCAGCGCCGTTCCCTTTTTTTCTTTTTTTTGACAAGCGACAAGACTGTATCATATAGGTTGGCGGGAAAGTTCTGTCATACTTTTTTGAACCCAAGTATTCGCCTATTACCTGAAGAGGGCTAACCGGTAATGTGAGCATTTATACATTAAGGATTGATCTTTCTATTAGTGTCACTGGCTCGGCTCCTGCTCATCCTTATTCTGCATTATGGACAAGAATGTTATCCGCTACCTTCAGCACCGACCCCTTCAAGCGCTTCCTTAAACTATTTTCTACCTGGCGCAGATGCAGTGTGACGGCCGAAATAATGGAGTGCACAAAGGACATTGTTGCAGTCATTTAGCAATTCCACGACGCTAGCTTTCAGGAGCGGAGCCTACGGTTCGAATGGGATGTGGGTTCGGGGTACTGTTAAATGCAGTTTAGATGAGACGGTAGTGGGTCGGACTACCTGGAGACGCAGCTGCCCTGATCAATCCGTACGCAAGCGGCTACGAGCTTGAGGAATGTGAAGCAGAGGGAAAAATCATCGCCACAGACCGTCTTCAACGTGCTGGTGCAGCACACCCCGTCAAAAAAAGTTCGAGCCGTACTTCATGCAATAGAGCTGGATGGCTTTCCCCTTGCACCGGTGTAGTACACTACTATGTCTTTCTGATGGCTAGTCGCCTCCCGTATTCAACCGTTATACAGCCGAGAAAACCCCTACGAATTGAGCCCAAGTCAAAATTGAGATGATGTCCAACTTTGTGTCGCGCCTGCCTCCATTGTGAAGCGATGGCATCCACTAAGTGCTCAAGAACTGGCAAGGATCTCTCAATAATATTGCTGCATAATTTTGATCTTGTACGCCTCTCTGTAAAAAGAAAGTCTAATTTGAAAAAATGTGACAGAACTTTCCCGCCAACCTAATAATATATCTCGTACAAGTCGTTTTTCATCAACTGTCGTCGCTTACTGCTCCATTAACTGGTGGAGAACAGGCTGGCGACGCCCAAACCCAACCTCACTGACACGCCCGTTCATCAACTATGAACAACACTGTAACACTGCTATGAGTACACTGCGCGCCGCATTTCATCGACGGCGAAGCTCTCAGACTTCACTCTTCGGTTAGGTTACATAGTACGAGCTCAACAAAAGATTTTGTGATTTGAACTTTCAGTATGGTGATCTTAATGGTCAGAGAAACGTGGATAAAGTTGGCACAAAGGAAGAGGTGTTAGAGTATCTGGACGGAATCACAACGGTAAGTAATTATAGACACCATAAGGCGAACCCCTGCAAGCGATGGGGCGCGTGACGCAAGGGTGGCATCCAGCACAGCCAGAACAGATTCCCCATCAGTTGTAGCGGTGGGGGATAGCATACATCGCGGTAGGGTGCCTTCCCTGACGGGAACTGAAAACTCACCAAAGTGCGTATGCCGCGCGGTTTCTCAACGTCACCGCGGTGGCAGGGCGAAGCGAAGGGGAATGACCTACGTCTCTGTCAGTGTGCGATCTACACTGCTGTGTGAATTTTTGTCTCGAAATATGCACTATTAGCCGGATAGGTTTATTCTGTCTGTCTAATCATCGCAATGAAAATGGTAAGTGGGACAGGGCTAAGCTCAGCAGATTGCTTCACTATGCTCCTGCCTTTGTTTTCGTCATTCTTTCCTTTTTTAGATGAACCAGCGCCAGGTGGCACTGCTCAGGAACGATGTGATTACTGAGCTTTTAACATTTTAGTTGGAACTGCCAGTGCACTTATAAGACTCTCTAGTCCATTTCTCCCTTTAGTTCCGTTTTAGTAACTTTCACACTCTAGAGACTCCGACTTACTTCAGTCAAAGGCGTAATAGTTTCCTTCGATCGCAAAAACGACGCAGGCAGCGCTTATGTGGACGTTATAGGGTGGACGAAATTTTGGCAATAGTTGGTAGTCTGCGAGGCGTCACACTCCCAGCCATTTGCGTGGAACATGGCTGCACCGGAAACAAGAAATAATGCCAACACTCAGGCTGTTGAGAAGAATAGGGAAAATGCCATTTGCGCAGAGGATGGGGATGCACTGCACAGTTGCCTGCGCGAGGTTGATTTTTTTACAAGTGAAGTTGGCAACTCCGCAAGTGTAAAAGGGTATCACTGCCACTGCTTGGAGGTCCATGGCTATGAATACGGGGGGGGGGTGTGATAGCTGAGTATTCATAAGCGTCTCCGCCTGCAACTACTCATTATCACCTTGCAGGCAAAGGACTCACTTATGGGTGTGTCCTCTGATCATGACAGCAGCACAAGGGAAAGGCCCACTATCTCTTTTTTCGTGATTCTACTGCTAGTATTCGCTTTGCTCATCGCATTAACTGTTCTACTGATTGGATGTATAAAACTTAGGAAGGCGAGGTATGTCCATCATAGTTTTACGACCATGTGTAGTAATTGTGTTATCATTCTGAAATCAAAAAAAATTTGCTCGACTTGTCCGTCGTTACTTGTAATGCAGAGTCCTATATGCACTGATTTCTCATCTCGCGTGGTTAACCCTCGTGAGCTTTGAACCCACCCAGCCCCTAGCTGTTACTCGGCCAACGAAAGTGGCTAACATAACAAAACAAGTGCATTAAGATACGAATCAGAGATAGGTTTGTAATGATGAGAGCGACTTGAGGCGGAAGGAATGTCACACATTTGAATCTGATTCGGTCTGGGCTTGAGAATTCGTTCAGAGACTCAGCTTCATCGCACCCCATCACTTCACGTGCATCACCTGTGTGGTATTGCTGTGTCGTATTGCTCGTATCGCTCGAGCGGACGCCAGTGACGTTTGCATCAATCTCTGCAACGCGCTGGAGTTGCCCATTGGGTCCTTTGTGATCAAGGCCACAATGAACATCATACCATCCCTGTAGAGCTTTCATGAGAAAGTCTGACCATCGCGTTCAAGAGTTCGCTTGATACCTCATGCAATCCACTCGGTAGTCATTTTAGTCCAGCGGTCGTCTTCGCAACATTTCATGACCTGCCCGCCCCACCTGATCTTCAGAACCTTGGCAAATGCGGCTGAGCCTCCGATTTTCGTCGACGGAGAACGGAGCACCAGATTCCCTCTCTCATTGCGATTAGCGGGAAATTTCAAGCATCGCCCCCTCGATGGCGCGTTGAATGACGATAACCGCATGTCAAGTCTTCGAAGCGTAAGTCAAAGCAGGAAGGACTACGAAATCGAAGAGGTGGGCACGGAGCTCGGGATTCTTCGTCTCCTTCGCTACTCCCTTTATATTCCTGAAATACCCCGAAGCCGCTCAATCCCTCCCGCTCGGCTTGGTGCCGAGTCGCTCATCATATTGATTCGCGACCAAGCTAGAACATCCAGCTGCTTGGTCGGTTGAGCGAAAATGGGGCACCGTCCGTTCTCCATGCATGTCGCCTAGGTCAGGTTCAGCTGCAAACCTGAGTTTTTTCACACGTCCCATAGAAAGCAGGACCCCTTTTCTGCTTCCTCAATGTTTGGTGGTGCCAGAACGATGCTGTCAGCTAAGCGGAGTGGTAGCTGCCGGCCGTCAATCTTCACTTGCATGTTTCCCATTCATGTTGGCGCATGATCTTCTTGAGAGAGGCGCTGAAGAGCTTCGGTGAAGTGGTTTGCCCTGTCTCTTCACTTCGATGTTGATCTCCTTGGTAGAATGGTGAGATCTTGGTCGTGAAGTTGCTGTAGAGCTCACGAAGAATCCTGATGTACTGAGTAGGAATACCCTGGTTGCCCAGGGCTTCGATAACCGCTTCTGTCTCAACGGAGTCGAAGGCTTTCTTCAAGTCGATGAACGTGAGACATAACGGCATCTTGTACTCTCGCGATACTTCATGAGCTTCGTTACCGTGTGGATGTGATCGATCGTGCTGAATCCTCTTCGAACTCCATGGCTGTCCTTCAACTAGTGTTCCACCAATCCTATTTGGTATGACTCATGTGAAGGGTTTGTGGACTACAGGCAGCGGACAGACGGCCAATGTCGTGCAGGTCTCCCTTCTTATACAGCCACACGGTGAGTGTTGTACACGAAGTGGACACCTTGCATTTCGACAGCTTGCGCGTGGTGAGACAAAAGTTTTGACTGGAAACGGCCTAAAATCCCGCAGACGTTTTTGACGCGACGCAAGCCCGCTTTCCACAAACTAGTGTCCCTCGTCCCCTCAACCATTGCTGGTGAGCGGACTAGCCGCATAAAGGTACGCCAATCCCAGCCCCCACTCTGATATGTCTCAGGGTCCGCAGTCAACAGGCCTGTGAAATCGAGTGCTGTGCAAGAAGTGTCGTAATGGGTGAGACGGAGGGAGTGTAGTGACAAGCTCAGCATGCGGGCGTCAAGGGGTGAAATCCTTCATGGTCAGGTCAAGCCGTTTATGAAGCCGTTTACAGTCCAGGAACGGTAGACGGGTGCCGTCGGGGACGGAAGACGACTTGATGCCAGATTCGTCTATTATGATCAAGATACCGTGTCGTCAACAGGGGCTGGTCGTGGGTCATTGCATGGATCATATCGCACTCGTTAGTTTGATTGTATTGAGTGGAATGTGTGCTGTATCTCGAAGAAAAAAGACGAACTGACGGCTGAAACTCTGTCTTTTTTCTATTGGCTTGGGTTAATTGATCTAGTCACAATTTGCTTCATGTCTACTAAAAGAATCATATTTTGCAGTATTACTTACAGTATCGTTATTATCCCGGAGTAACAAGCAATTCGGCATCTAGAAAAATTAGGAGTGATAAAGTTAGAAAGTGCTATTTTTGTGATTTCCAGAGGGATGTTACTGCGGAGTAATCGAAATACACTTGAATACAGTGCAGACTCCACTCAAGAAGAGGAAGAATTCCGAGAAGAGCTGGATCGTACCCAGGAGGTAGACGACTATGTTCCGGCAAGGAAACCCTTGGCAGAAACACCAATGGGACATACTCCGTCTCATGCAGGAACACCACTTACTCACATTAACGACATAGACGGAAGTGCGGAATTATTTGTGAAAGCAGAGCCGGCGCGTTCTCTCACGGAAGTACCTTTTAATCGCTTTTTATGTTGAAACCATTGTGTAGTGTTCACTCTGCATTCAGGTTCTTGCGGATCCTGTTTCTGCGAACGAATTCATTAGATATTTACAAATGTTGGCACAATTTATAATTGCATGGTCCGATAATCCAGTGAAATGCAGTGTAAAAAACGGTTTGTTTAAACATGAAAGTAGTTTTCAAAGACAATCTTCACAGTCATTCCCATGGATCTTGGGTCCTGCCGTGTGTGAGATGAGTAGGTTCAGAGCTGCTGTTGTGTGCCACATTACCTGGCCAGACAGGTTATAGCATCGCGATGTGTGAAATGGCGGTGTTAGTACGCCCCCCCCCCTTCTCCAATTGTCGGATCTAACTTCACTGTTGGATCTCACTAAAAGGATGGATACTTATTGATTTGTTCGGCAGCCTAGGGTGGGCTACTGACACCGCCCGAAGCCGGTCGAGGGAGGCCTCCGCTTAGCAGGTAAACTGAGGCCCTCTACATCATCATACAAAACAATATAACTAGAATCAGTGGCCAACTTGATCTTTCTAGGTGAAAATGCAAACAATTACATGAATAAACTACATAATTATGATACAAACACCTAAATAATAGTACAAAATAACAGTAATTACATACAAATATTGTATAAATTAATCCAAGATTACCTACGTTACTGTGGAAAGCCGGAACATCGACTACACTCAGCGCATTTCTCAACTAGGGAGAGTAACCCCTGGATTTGGCCAGCTCTGCGAACCGAGCGCAAAATGGTGCTGGGAGCGTTGACTGTTGACGAGGGGGAATCGCGGTGCGTTTTCCGAGCTTGATCACTTTTTCAGGAGAAGGGCTCTTGGGAAACGGAAGACAACATGTCAACGTCATCTCTGTACTGTTCCGTTTTCTACCTACTCGCAATCTGTATCTTCCCCCGTTCATGAAATATTTCGGATGGGTTACGGATGGGTTAGGGGTAAATCGCGGGCGGGTTTTTATGTTTCGAGAATAAATTGTTTCGGACGCATTTTTTTACAGAGCTAGAAAGGCCATTAGTACGCTCAGTATTTTTCCTTTCCATCAAGTTCCACAGTACTCCTGAGACTCCCTAGTTTAGAAGATATTTTAGATTGGGTCGTTCCTCGCGCGAGGTTATTAGCCACACAAAAGATCGACTCTTCTGTGTAATTGTAAGGATACTCATTCGTGAACTTCAATATGCTTTCAAGACGCATATTCCCGTTGACCTGAGTCGAAGCATGATTTGGTTATCATCGGCCCATATGGTCCGAGTGAGCGCCGTGCATGACATTGCTACGCAGAGGTGATAGAAAGTTGAACTCGATTTAGGTGATTTTTCCATGCAAACTAGTGTTTGTTTAGGGGTTAGATAGGTCATACGCACGAATCTGTTTAAGACGTATTATTTGGGCATCTACGTACTTAGAACTTATGCCAACTTATTGATATTGCTGATCAGTTGTTTTGATATTTAGTAGTTTTCCTTACATTCGGGTCCTCTGCTGCATCCCGTCCGCTCTAATCAAGCCTAGCGATGACACTTTTGTGCTGTTTGGTGCTGACCGACCCTGCGTCTACGACGACCCCTCCCTCCTCTTCCTCATCTGCCATGTACGACCCCTCTCCCCTCCCCCCCCCGTATGGGTTTCACACAACGATGCTGTACGGCCAGAAGTGCGGTAACACGGCTAGAAGGAAGTCATCCCCATCACAGGGTCAAGCCTACTTCGCCGAATCCGCTACGAGGAGGCTGGCATTTGTCTTTCGGGAGGGGCGTGTTTGCAGAGACTTACTACAGTAGGGACGTATTTGCGAGAAGATTGATGCGTTCGGAAAGGGAGTCGAGTACAATATGCACTCCATAAAGTGTTGATCAGTGCCGCTGTGCTGCAGTTTCTATTCACTGCATGATGATGAGGTATACGAGAGGCCCGGCCCACCGAACTTCCTAGATGGAAATGTGTGCTTTGCAGGGGAGATCCCCTGCACACTGCAGATGAAGCTGACTTCAATCGGAAATCCGTGACGGGCAAACTTTTGCTCTGATTAGGCTGCAGCAATAATGTGCACACATTAAAAAGGAGAACCTTCCACTTTCCAACGCCATGTAGACCTCCGTTCGCTTTATGTCTGAACGAAGTTATATCCATTGAAACGAAGGAATTTCACGTTTCAATAATTCTCCGCATATTCTCTGGCCAGTAGCGGTCATACGAGCTCAATGAAATCTGCAAGGTATTTTGTATGGAATCGAGCCACACAACTTGAATCGTCCTTACCACCCTGCGGAAGATGTTTTCTGAATAATATTATACCCTTCTGAAAAAAACTATGTGAATGCAATGGGCCGAAAGCGCGGCAAAATTCGCATAACACACACAATATACATTCTAATGAACACAGCAGACACTCCACACACTCCACAGTCACTAAGGGAGAGGGGAATGTGGCACCCCTTTCTAGGAGGGGATGGGGGAACCTCCAATTTCACGCGACGTGGAGCTTTACCCTGCTCTCCGCCCGTTGCCGAACGACCAGCCACGTGCCTAAAGCACAGACACGTGCTACTTGTCCTCCCCTCCCACTTCTATTTGTTCTCCAGCTCTGATTGCGTGCTCGCTGCGGGTTTTTAATAGCGACGCATGTGCTGCGCCTTGAGGATATCGCAGGTGAAGTATGAAGACGGCTCACAGGTATTGACTCCGCAGCCCCGTTTCCGTGCAGACTGGAAGAGAGAAATGGGCCCACTATTGCGGCGCCATTCACCTCACACATAGAAAAGACCTTACTCGAAGGGAGTGTACAGTTTGCCCTCAGTCCTTCGCAGTAGATGGAGCCGAAAGTCTTTTCACCATTGATTGTTAGCATTATAATGTAAGGAGTCGAAGTAAGTTGTCTGATACATCTGTGTCATTTTTCCGCAGTTCTTGAAAAAAGAACATTAGCCACAAACGACGTTGACGAGTGAAAAAGTCCGTTATGGATAAAACGCACCTGAAGCAATGAGATGGTGGAAATAATCAGCTGGGTAGTCACAGACTCTCAAAAGTCCTTTGTGGCGAATGTTCTTTTTTCATTCTACAGACCAAGTGGCATTTGTCGTTGAATAATGCTTACGAATAAGAGGCTCTACTCTATACACAGTAGAACGTCTGCGTCTGTCGGTCATTCCTCGCTGGAAATTGTCACCTGAAAGCTGTCACGTCACGTGTTCTTGCTCATGAATCGAATAGCATGACTACCGTACAAGAGAGATTTGGGAGTCCGTGTGAACGGGTGTTACAGTAACCCATTGTCATTGGAGCGCGATGTGGCATTAGAGCATGATCGATAAATCCTTCAAGAAATTGGCCTTCAGTAAGGCAGAAACGAAGTGGGACCATTCTTGCATTGTTGATTTGGGTTGATTTGGTTTTAACAAATGGAATTTGAAATTGTGTTATCAAGAGTGGAATCTGAAGTTGTGTCACCTGGTGTGTGAACGGTTCGACTGTGTTGGAAGTGATTTCTACCCAACATGATTCCGAATTTATGTAACTTGAGATGTAACACGCCATGAATACTTGAGGATTTTTGTGTCGTAAGATGAGGTTTTAACAACCCTGTTTATTCAGTTATGTAGTTTGGAAAATTGCTTGTGGCGACTACAGATATGACCGGAGAGAGCTACAAACAATAACAACAAACAATATGTAACTCGAAATAAAAATAACTTTTCTCATCTCTGTCGTGCGTTTATCTAACAGTCAGTGATTTTGCATAGGAAGAGCGCAATTTATTAACAATCAGTGCCACTTGCACACAGATCTACAAATGAGCGAATCTACGATTACCAGTGAGTGGAAAGTGGACGTTATGCTAGATCACTAATTATAGGAAAGACAGAGGATTCTTGACAAAAATGAGACCAAAAAACACCAAGCGAGAGTAAATACAAGTCAACAACAGTAGCAACACTAGAAAACCCATCAAGCATAGCAAAAACGAAAAAATAGTGAAATTCCTAAGAGTCAGCATTCACTGTACTCCATTTTCCCTGAACTACATACAGTCACTGTGCACTGAGTGCAACACAACTGCCGAGGTGGCCCCAGCAATCGCAAAAAGTGCATTTTAACCAGTAAATATCATCATCAACATTATCAATCGGGTTTTCCAGGAAACAACTCCCACAGACCCGCACTTCTGCCGACGAAAACTCCTTAGGCGCTTCAAATTTCGTCTTCCGCTTTTCTCGGTTGATAAATGATGTCTGAAAAAAGTCCTGAAGGTGCACCCACAAAATACTTGACAACCAAACCAACCAACTGTTTTCATGCGGATGGGTTTCGCATCTTTTGGTGCAGGTCCTCTCATCGAAACCTCTGGACGAACGGCGATGGTCCGCATTTTCTTGGCCGCAGGAGACATCTGAGACAACTAATTTCTTCCCTGGTGTAGTCGTGGTATTTGAACAAGTGATCATACAGACGCAGAACCTCCTCACCACATAAAAAACATTCCGACGTCGCTGACATGGGCATCTGAAGAGATTCACCACAAGTTCTAGCGAGTACTTTAAAAAGCATCATAGTGGTCCCACGAACTCATCGGACAACGCAGCAAGAAATTTGCGTTCAGCAGCAAAAAATGTAAATATGATGAGCTCGTGCAGAAACGGAGGCAAATTATCATATTATAAGTAATACAGAATAAAAATATTACAAAGTATCACACAGAACTGACCTTTCTAGTTGTAAAAGAATGAAGGAGCTACAAAGCAATTTCAAAAGCAATTCCTGCAAGCAAGTAAGCAATTCTTGAGTAGATCCTGAAAAAGTGAAACTAAATCTGTAATCAGTGTTGTCCTTAACGGTGTCGGTTTTGAGTACTAGCATGTGCTGCAACCTGCAACCTCACTAAATGCTAACAGAAAACATAAACAATGAACAGAGTGTATAAGGAACCAGGAGTGTTTTGTCTGGTAGACCACACATTCATTTGCTCTAATGCCACACCGTGCTCCAATGTCAATCAAGGGTTACTGTAACACCCGTTCACACGGACTCCCAAATCTCTCTTGTGACTACCGTCCCGGCAAACCACTCGCCGGGAGGACGCGACGCTAGCGTTGTCTGCCAAGAAGTTGTCTCGAAGAGGTCATCGCACTAATTCAGTGAGGGTCCTGCATGGAGCTCAGAGAAACAGGTGGTACATTACAACAAGATGCTTAGTTATGCACAAAAATCAAACCCCACGCGAAGCTCGAACTCGTATTTTCTGATGACTTGGCAACTGTGCTATCCATTACGCTTCCAGGGCTATCCTATCCCTCTCAGCTTTTGTGTTGTGGTGGTAGCATTACAGCACTCACACATCTGACGGGTTAAGCGTTTAGCCGTAAGGAGAGGTCCCGGTTCGAGTATCCCTTGAGTTCTGACTTCTGCTCATAACTCAACATTCTTGTGATACCAAACCCGCGTCAAACCACAGTTATCATTCTGGGATAATCTGCGACCTTTGTCTGGCTTACCCGGTTGATTTCTGGGAAAGAATCATGGATCCGCCTTGAAGCTCCTATGTACATCAACCATTGAAGCAAGTGTGATCCCAAGGCTCCACCACATTCTTGAATAAACTGCAGGTTTTGCTGTATGACCCGCTGGCAAAGTATTCGTAGGGTGAAACATTTGGTGTTTCCCATCACTGTAACAGCGTACAGATCAACAAGAGGCGGCTACTGGAGTAAATTTCGTATTCATGACTACACACGACGACATTTTGCAAATTTTCTTCGAGAATTTTCGAGGGACTCCGAGTGGAAGACGATTCGTCATCTGTCGTGACTGGAGAGAGGATGGAGAAGTGAGTCAGTGGCGCTCTAAACAGTGCCACGCTTTACGTGGGCTTCAGGAAGGCCCACACCCTCGCAGAGGACGTGTTGCTCGTATAGAACTGTTTACGCAGGCAAATCTGTCGCTGGCAACGAGCATGTTAGGCTTCTCCACGGCACCAGCCATGAGTGCTTATGCTACGGTTGGGCCATAGAAGTACATAACTAATAAAGGAGTGCCTAATCCATTTCGTGCTCACTACTGCATGTCAGTACAACTGTTGAATAATGTTAGTATAAGCCTATACAATAATTGAGACACAAAGAAGCGGCACAATACAAAGTTACTGCGACGAAAATGCGGAATACTAGTCAAGAAGAAAAAGGCATGATTTACAGGCATTGCAAACTAAACGGGTTGACGGATGTGACGCGGATACGCACCTGTTCACCGAGCCATGGGACAAGGAAGTGGAGCAGCCCATCATCGAGATGGCAGGAGAGATCACCCTCCATTTTCTTTGGATGTTTAGACTCTTCTTCCTCGGAGTACCCCAAATCACCTTGACGGAAAAAACCCCGGATATAAGCACTATGGAGATCGCAATCTCCCTCCTTGAAAGCCAGCTCCTTTTAACAAGGACAGAACCATTAAGCCAATAGATAGATGTCAAAGGTGTAGTAGTGACTCCTTAAATGAAGAGTCGTTGCTTTTCATAAGGTCATTTTTTTGAAATAGTCGTTGCTTATCATAAGGTTATTCACTTTCCAAATTAAATGATGATAGTGAAGAAGACTCCGACGCAACATAGTAGATGGTTTGCGAGCACTGAATTCAGTACTATATATAATTGTAGACGACCTGCCTGGCTCTCTCTATAATACAATGTCGCTCAGAGCACCAGAAACACCAGACACTTTCGAAGAATTGTTGCACGACATCAAAACTAAAATTATAACAAGGGTAAGTTACTTGTGTTATGTCCGGTAAGTGTGATGCAGTCCGTATCGGAAGCCAAAGAGGAGGCGTTGACATGTACCTAGTTACAAGCCCGAAGGTTGTTTATTGAACCACCACTCTGTTTCCCTATACCTACGTCTCTGATCCTTCTGCGTTTGAACTCTGCAATTGTAGCACTCTCGTAACTACCTACATGAAAAATGCCCCTCCTCGCACTCATTGTCAGATATGGACCGATTAGGTGAACCTGCCAAGTGCGCACGCGACCATCGGCTGCGTTGTTCAACCAGACTTTATCAACCATAAACTAGCTGCTAAGATAACAACTGAACGCGTCGGAAGCTTAACTTTTCTGAATCGAATCGACAGTGCTACAGAGAAATCACCCTTCGCCGAGCTCACACTTGATTCTGCGGACACGCCCTCTCTAGGTGCCGTGATTTGGCTCGCGAGGCTGCGTTTATACTTTGCGGCAGTGTACGCTAGCGTTTCCAGCGTTCGGCGGCAGCAATGGCAAGGGAAGGATGGATATCGATCAGCGTCACCAGCGTACGCTAGCGTAAC
Organism: Cooperia oncophora; assembly: GCA_036418165.1. NCBI lineage: Eukaryota > Metazoa > Nematoda > Chromadorea > Rhabditida > Trichostrongylidae > Cooperia > Cooperia oncophora. Next base: position 13,614 of record MU913054.1, read on the forward strand.
GCTAGGGTTTTCTTTCTCCTAAGGGTTTGGCGATCTAGGCTCCGCCCCCTTGACCACGCCCACTTTGCTTTTTGCGGAATTTTGATATTTTTTCAAAATTTTTGCATTTTTGGACTGCTACGTGAAGCCCCGCCCACTGTGAGAGGCTCCGCCCACTTTGGAGAAGCCCGCCCACTTTTCAAAAATGGTGCAAGTCGGCAGTATAAGGTCTTGGCTTGCATGCTAGGGTCTCGTTCGTCACTCGGAACAAGAAAATCAGGCAAATGTTCCGAATGATCAGCAATACCCTAGCATGCCAGCCGAGACTCTATACTGCCGATTTGCACCATTTTTGAAAAGTGGGCGGGGCTTCTTCAAAGTGGGCGGAGCCTCTCACAGTGGGCGGGGCTTCACGTAGCACACCAAAAATGCAAAAATTTTGAAAAAAATATCAAAATTCCGCAAAAAGCAAGTGGGCGTGGTCAAGGGGCGGAGCCTAGATCGCCAAACCCTTTAGAGAAAACCCAAACCCTATGTAAACCCAAACATTATATATTACATATAACATACATATACATATATACCTAAAACGCTAGTCGATACCTATGCTTTCCTTGCCCTCGCTACGCTAGCGTACGCTGGTGACGCTAGATCGATATCCATCCTTCCCTTGCCACTGCCGCTGCCGAACGCTGGAAACGCTAGCGTACGCTGCCGCAGTGTAAACGCAGCCTAAGACCACAAAATGTAATGAACGCTGATCTGAAAAGCGCATCTTGCTTTGCCAGACATCAGAGTTATCGCGCCTTCCTGTCCGCAGGATTTCTCGGGCAAAAAAGGAGGGATCTCGCCACCTATAGATTATGAGCAGCCAGAATGTGTCCTACCACCTATTTTACGGTGGTGCGTGCAGAGAGTCGCAATGCAAACTTGCGCAACGTAGTAGGCACGTAGTCCCGAGAAACACCTTCACATGGATTTTCCTTTTTTTCGTGTTTCTTATCGCCTACAACAAAATTTTGACTCTTGGAATTTGACTTTGATGAAATTCTGAGAGGTATATGCGTCTTTCAGATAACTCATTGGCAACATCCACGATTCCACGCTTTTTATCCCTCCGGCCCTTCCTACTCGAATACGCTCGGGTATTTCATCACACATGCTCTTACTACTCTCGGAGATTGCGATGTAAGTTGAAGGATTGCAGCAATCTCATTCATGTCTTCTCGCGTGCACATCAGCAGGTGAAACTTCTCGAATATTTTTAATGGCGACGGAGGGCCCAATCAATCCAAGTTACTTTTCCAGAGGAATTTTCTCATTCTGGGAACTCCTCCTCTCTTGTTCGTACCCCATTACTCCCTCGTGAATTTGCAAGTCTCAACGGTACCTGAAAAACATCAACAGTGGGCACTGGGATCCATTCAGGCTCCTTTTCCGATTTCGTTCCAAGTTCAAAAACCGGAAGCTATTGTCTTCATCCGTTCCATTTTCAATGAAATGGGAGTGATGTAATGGCAGGTGGCACGCTTATCACTCGCGAAGTCCGCTGGTCACTTCTCGGATCGACTCCCTCTCAGGCCAGCCAGATCTTCTAACCTTTCAAGACTGCAAACTGGTATCAGCGTTTGTCCCGCTCGATGGCGGGGTCCGCTTTTTTGATATAACTACGCCACTTTTCCCGATTGAATGCCGGCTATTTTCAAGTCGGTATGCAGCGTGTCGAGCCAGCGCTGTTTGAGGACGCCCTTTCGCTTTCCTGGTACCTCGAATTTGCAGCTTTTACGGACGGTGTCAGCCTCGCGCGAAGTACGTGCCCGTACCATCGAAGGCGCGTTTCACGCAATTTCTCTGCTATGGGGGCTACACCATACTTCTTGCGCACGACATCGTTACAAATGCGGTCCGATCGCGTGACGCCCGCCGTCCAGCGCAACATCTTCATCTCCATCACACCAAGGCGAGCCTCAACTTCTTTGGTCGCGGGCCAGCACTCGGCACCATATAACGCGACAGGTCGGACGACAGTACGATAGATCTTTGACTTGAAACGCTCTGGCATTTTCTTGTCGCAAAGGATCCCAGACATGGATCGCCGACTGCCGTCGGACGCAAGTGCTGATCCGAGATACTTGAATGTTTCCGTGCGCTTGAGCACCGTGTCATCGATCTTAATGGAGCCCGGCTCATTTGGGTCGGTTGTCAGGTACTCGGTTTTGTTGACGTTCAACCTGAGTCCAAACTTCGCCAGACGCTCGGCCCAAGCTTGCACCTGCTGTTCCAGTGCGCTCTTATCTTCACAAGCAAGCATCACATCATCAGCGTAAAGCAGGGTCCATGGCACTTCCTTCTGAAGATCTCGTGAGATGGCATCCATGACGGCAACGAAAAGAAGTGGGAGAGCGTCAAGGTGTTTCTACAGCAGTAGGCGAGCGGCATGTATGGCGTCGACGGTGCTACAACCCGCCACGAAGCCACACTGGTTGGTGGAAAGCTGGACGATATCACGAACACGGGCGTCAACAATTCGCTCAAAGATTTTCATAGTGTGCGAGAGAAGGCGAATTGGACGGTAGTTCGAGCAATCTGCCGGGTTGCCCTTCTTCTTCCAAATCGGGATCGTCACGCTCTGCTGCCAGTCCTTAGGCACCTTCTTCTCTTCGACGATCTGGTTGAAGAGTTTCGTCAACCAACCCGCAGAAAACCAGCGTTGTGACTTCCACAAATCAGCTGCGATGTCCTCTTGTCGGGGCCTGTTTAAAAGATCGTTGTCGTGTTCGGTGATCTTCTGAACGGCTGTTTGTCGGGGCCGTTCAGAAGATCACCGTACAGGAAACCGAAGCAGCTCTGAGGAAGACGAAGACCTGCTTTGCCGGCCTTCGTCTTCCTCAGAGCAGCTTCGGTTTCCTGTACGGTGATCTTCTGAACGGGGCCATATGTTGGTGCGGTACAGGGTATAGCGGGATGGGCGAATTCCACCGTTGAGATGCCCTCGAAGTATTCACGCCATCGTTGCAATACCCTTTTTCGGTCCATCAGAAGGTGGCCATTCTCATCACTTATGCCAAAAACTTCTCAATGTCTTCGGTTTGGCGATGACGAGATTTGGCAAGTCCGTACAGGTACCGCTCACCGTCGCGCGTCTCCAGCTTCTTGCTGATATCATCGAAGTGAGCGGCCGTCTTTGCCGCCTTCCTCGCTTCCCGATACTGCCGCCAGTTGTCAGCCGACTTGTGCTCGAGAAACGCGTGATAGAGTCTTTTCTTTTCTCGAACCTTCGCTTTGACGTCGTCCGTCCAGAGCCATGCCTCTTTGTCAATCCTCCGCCGTCCAGGCTTCGTTGTGCCGAGTTCGGAGGCGGCCTGGAACTAACGGCTTCGTTCCAGGTCTCCTGAACAGTTGTGACTTCAGGTAGTCGAATACGAGAAATCACAGCTGCCTCCCGCTCTTTCAGTCGCCACCACTTTATTCTTTCAGGACCGCATCGTTCTGCCTGCCTCGGTCTGGGAGCTACAAGTCTGAGCGTGCAGATCAGTGGGCGGTGCTGCGTGGCAACCGTTTCATACGGTACTACCTTAGCGTCTGTCACGAGTCCTTGGTCGCCATGTCTGATGAGCACAAAGTCTATTTGTGTCTTGGTACTCCCGCTGTATGAGATGGGAGTCACGCTTACGAAACTTCGTGTTCAGAATGACGAGATTATGCGACTCTGCATACTCAAGGACTCGCTCACCATCGGCGTTCCGTGAACCGTAGCCGAATCCGCCATGACAAGCATAGCCGTCTTTTGCAGCGCCCACGTGTCCGTTCAAATCGCCGGCTACAATGATACCGTCTTTTGGTGGCACTTCAGCCGTCTTCTCGTCCAGCAGAGCCCAGAACTCGTCCTTGGACTGCTCAGAGCATCCAGTTTGTGGGGCATATGCAGAAGAAGTGGTACAGTCGTTGTTCAATAGCGACAACAATCTTCATTAAACGGTCGTCGAAACGAACTACGCTCATAATCGAATCGCGGAATCGCTGAGACACGACCCAACATAATGAACGGCTTTAAAGCCGCGACCTAACTCTTTCGACTTGCAACCAGCCCATCTCGTCTTTTGCACGGCACAGAGGTCGATCTTTCTACGCTCTAGGGCTTCTGCTAACTCGTCTAGTCGAGCGTGCCAACGTTCAGCGTCGCAATACGAGCCTTTGACACACTGCACGTCTTTTGGACTAGCCTGGTTGCCCCCCGATGCCGTCCTTGCATCGAGGACCCTCGCATATTTTTCACACTCGTCGGGCCTTGCGAGTGCGCGTCGGCTCCCGCGGACGCCGTAGCATTATCTCGAAATTCATAAGGCATAGTTAAACATGATGATGTGACATGGGGTGTTCGTAAGCCGGCCCGTCACGAAGGCCTGTCGCCTGCTTTCGAGTTCGTCCGCGTTCTGCTCAGCCCGCAAAAGCGAGCAGGTCCCGGTGGCACCACTTGGAGGAACGGACGTCACCACCGGATGTACATCTAGTCTACTTCATAAAAACAATGAAACAACTACCTCAGTCAAAACTTGAATATACGGTGAATCTTACGGGAAAAATGGTCAAATTAGGCTGTTCGCTGCAGCCGCGGCGATGTAACGACGATCGCGGGTAGCCCAGGTCGCAGCGATCGCCGCTGCTGTCGCGAAGTATGAACGCTGCCTAAAAGCTGCCTTAGGCAGCGTTTAGACTTCGCGACGGCAGGATGCAATCACGCGCTCAACGCGATATGCAGTTGAAAGCATGCGCATCAATCACGTCGAACGCGTGACCGAGCGAAGTTTTTTGCGAAGTCTGAAGGCTGCCTTACGCATGTAGAAGAAAACATTAGTACCCATGAGTGACGGGGGGCTTCACATTCTCTAGTAACATAGAACCCAGGACAACTTCCATTCTGTGATGCGTCGAACCACTTACAATTTTACCCATTATGATGTTCACCATTCGGATCGCCCGCCTATGGCGGACAATCCTCGTTGTGTGTGTGAAGTAGGTCCCCGATATTCCAACTCCCCGATATTTTACTCCTGATATCCAACCGAGGACCAGTCGGATTGCCTGCCTTCGCCAGAAAAAAAAGTTTCGCATTCTATAATATTACCGTTTCATTTCTCCCATTGTGGGTGGAGCCTTGATTACCTGTATGTGCTCTGTAAATGTTGACCTATGTCACAATCATCCCAAGCTTGATCCATTCCTAACCTCAGTTTTCGGGAGGTCACACAAACATATCGAACGAAATCCCTGAGATGAGGTAGGCGTGGCTGCGTACTTCAACTAAACGTCGTGGTGGCTATGCTTTTGGAGAGATATTTTCATTTTGACCCAAATGTGGTCACGTCTCTGTCCAACAAAGAACAAGATGGCGGTTGTCTCAAATTGAAATATCCCACGAGTAACCAGTTCTGTGCCACGCCTACCCCGTCTCAAGGATAGGGAGTATACAAACATACAACCACACACATACATAAGATAGAAGCAGCCTCAGAAACAGCGAGCGCCATCGCCACTTGCAGGTAGTAGGGCTGAAAAAAGAGACCATGTGTAAGGAAGTACAGTGATAGGAACAAGTGAAAGCAAACGCAAGTCATATCAAAGTAATCGAACCGAAAAAAGCCGCAAATAAGAATCCTGCTGCCTGAGCTGACACTAGCATACGATGCTGAGAGACTGAGCGGTGGAGAAGAGAAGTAGGCCATGATATTCCTGAAAAATATGCAAGCGACAGAGTCAACAACGCTGCACAGCAGTGGTTCTTTTACCAAGCATTCCCGCGATGCAGAATGGGACGTGCTCTACCCCGTGCAACGAGTGGCTTTTGCACGACGGGTAAACGCAGGCTATACCCTTACGGTGTGTTTGCTTGTTTATCGGGAATGCGGAGAACACAGAAAAGCTTCTGATGGCATTTCATGTGTGATTAGGATTCACCATGTGCTCACTACGAGGGACTATTTGTAACACGGACATTAAAATAATGCTTACAAAGGTGGAAATAGTAGACTAGGTAGACTAGCACGTAGACTCTTAAAGGCTTGATTACTAGCGGTTTCCAACACTTCCTTCACTAGATCGTTTTCACAGGACACCTGCCTTCCATTTGAAGAACTGGACTACGTCGTCAGTAACTGGGTTGGCCGCGCCTTCGGCCTTCCGGAGTCGTTTTTATTTCAGGTAGAGTTCTTGCGGTCCAATTTGTGAAATTCGTTGATATGTATACTCGAAATCCCTGAGATCGGGTAGGCGTGGCCGCATGTTTCAACTTAACCTGAAGGTGTCTATGCTTCTGGTGAGATATTTTCATCTTGACACAATTGTTGTCGTGTCTCTGTCCAACACAGACAGAACAAGATGACAGTTGTCCCAGACTGGAATATTCCACGAGTAACCAATTACCATGTTCAAATGCCACGCCTACTCTGGCTCAGAGATAAGTAGTATACATAGATGCAAAGAAGGACATAAAGCAGGACGACATGTTGAAATTCTAGCCGGGAAACGGTCTCAGCTCCCATGGAACGATGAACAGAGATCCGGGTAATTTGACTGAGTACGGAATTCTAGCTGCAAATGAAAAGTAAAAATGCCGCGGGACTCTCCCAAAGAAATTCTGGGAAGGAAAATCTTGCTAGAAGTACACTGTTGGCTAGCCGCTATATGACTGCCGCCTCTCTGCCTTATAGTAAATCTACAAGCTAATCAAGCATCACGTCGTGGAAAATTGGGGGAGGGGGTTGGTACGTCCCTTTAAGAATGTCAACACGACCCCCGTTCGACTGTGGAGTGTGTGGGGGTATCTGCTCTGTTCCACAGGATGTAGCCGTGTAAGTTGTGTGTTATGCAAATTTTACCGAGTAAGTATATGACTATCTAGGAACAACTTCTACCAAACCAGTTGAACAAAACAAGCAAATTGTGTAATTTGTGTAACTTGCGAAGTAGAGTTCCCAAAAAACCTCACAATGACACCGTCCGGACGAAAAGAGCGAAGCCGAGGCATTGAGCATACTGCGTCCGCGTGCATATTGAGACTGAAGCGCTATGGGCTCATTGCGTTGACATTGTATTTTTCAAAGGGTATCACTTCATTCACATCGCCGAGTGGTAATAACGATTGATGTTGTATGAGCAGGGTCTATCCGGAATACGCTACATCTTCCGTTTAGCTTTCTATGATAGCTTCTGGCAGAAAAATAATCAGGGCACGTCACTGGTTGGGGATTTTGGTCGAGTCCGTACGACCCCCTTCCTAAGGCCCTCTGTCCCTCCTCATCGAGTTGAGCCGTCGAGGGACCGAAGGGGGGGGGTATAGTACTTGCTTAACAGAAAAATCACAAAAAGTTAACCAGCACTCCCACCATCCTCGTAGAAGGCCAAGAGTAGATACGACTCCCTTTTTACAGCGTTCGTAAAGCGAGAAAAATTAGCTATCGAAATAAGTTTTTCTTGGCCTAAATACGACCCAGTCTCCCGGCGGCCAAATGCGCCAACCCTAGTTGGGATTCCTCCTGAAAATAAGGTGGATTAATCTTCGGCGCTGTTTTTTTTATCTTTTAGGCTACAACTTTTTCCAGACATAATGCGGGAGGGAGCTCCGCACGCACGGCATTAGGAAACTAAGATCTTTTCACTTTTTAATGCCCCTAAAATGTTTGCTATAGCTTGACTATGACCGAAATTCGCCCATCGCGGGCTCCGCTTTGAGATTCAGCTGTATGACTCTCAAGACGGAATCCGCGATTTGCGAATTTTGGTCATATGAGGGTTGTATGAGGCTTCCCTCCATACAGTTTACATTTCCACCTGGAAAGCTTGGTAGGCTTTCCATACACTTTCTCCTTGTATGGTGAATAGGAATTGCAGCGTAGTGGTGTTGATCAACGCCTTCGTGGAATGCACCGTTTCCGAAAGCATCACGAGATCCTGCAAGCTTCGTCGCTGCTGTATTGAAGCTAGCCTTTGTGAATACGACCTTCCTGCTCTCGAGGCGGGCCGAATACGCCCCCTCCCGTCGGGAATTCCGCGGCGCATGCTTGACCCTGGCCCACAAAGACTCGTTTGCTCTACCTCTATCAGAGCGAGGGCGTTACCGTACAACACTGGCAATGGATATCGCTGCGGAGTCAACTCTGCTTACGCCGACACTGTATTTTTGGCGAACTCCGGCCCGTACGGGAGATCCTATCAACCCTCTTCATCTCCAGCCAATATTAGAGGATATTGTTCTACCTAGATCTCCATTCAACGTTCCTTGCAAAGTCTGAACCGTTGCCTGGTAATACGGTGTCCACAGCGTTGGACAAATAAAGGGATTTCCAGCAGATTAGGTTTTGTAAGGAAGTGATCTTCTAGGTGCTTGTATAGGTTCACTGCCCATATATCGGCCAACAGGGCGCAATACTAATTGCAAGTGAAAATCGATTCAGTTTGCAGGATGACCCTCGCAATTCTGAAGGGGGTGGCACTGTTGTAAGATCTGCTTCAAACGCTGTATTTTATTTCGTAGAGGCTGCTAAACGAAGAAAAGTGTGTCAGGTACGTTAAAATCAAGAAAACATGGTTGTTCCCAGTTCTACCCAAAGTTCCTTTTTCAAACATCACGCTTCCGAATCGCCAACCTTCTTAGCAGACATCCGAAATCGGAAGAAAGGAAAATCAAACGGACACGATGAGTGACCCATGTTCGTTCTGTATCCGCAGTGTGAGATACAGATTAGAGCGGTAAGAGAAGACCGACATTCCCGAGTGCTAATTTCAGAAGCAGTTGAAAGCATCCTGCACTCGCTGGTGTTGCTCTTTGATATGGCACGCCCATGTCAACAAAGCGGAGCTGGTGCACCGGCCGTCCATCTCCGCCCCCCCCCCCCTCCCCGCTCTCCCTCCCCATGTTTTCCCATTCAGGCTCCTGGATTCTTTCTTGATGTCCTCGAGGACGACGCTGAAGAGTTTGAACAAAATAGTGTCGTCCTGTCGAGCCAAGCTTTTCACGTGGATGGTAAGGCCTTTGTCAAATAGTAAAATCCTGATCTTGAAGTTACTCAACAACTGAAGGAGAATTCTTGCCTAATCTCCTCGATTTGCGTCATCAGACCTTCGATGTGATTCACGGGTGCAAGGGCCGTACTTTGCAAGCACAGATCATCAGTCTGCGTTGCTGTTATAATTTCCGCCATATACTGTGCTCATCCGAGGAGGCGTTCCGGCGATGTCTGGGTGTTGCCGTGCCGACGCCCTGTATTATTGACACGTCTTCGCCGGTCTTCCATCTTGGATCCTATAATCCGTCGCGGACACAACTGCCCTTGGTTGCGCTTCACATGTGCCGCTCCTGAGCGGTTTTAAAAGTACGATCCAC
>MU913054.1:23311-34258 GCA_036418165.1 Cooperia oncophora
CGACGAACAACCTTGTACCGGTTTCGCGGCAAAAAATTGTAGGAGGGGCGCTATAGCGCAATATAGGTTCAGTGACGCCTCCTTTTTTCCAGTGACTCCGCCTCCAGACTCCGCCTTCAAGGCCCGCCTTTCAGAAAACGAAGCTGCAGGATGAAAGAGCCTGTCGAGGAGTCAGCTGTGCGGATGAGGGCGTAGTGTTGAAGATGGAGTTAATTGGGCACGTACAAACTGGGATTGGAATGGGGTTCTATCTAGGGCAGTTGGCATGTTTTTCTGCTTTTTTTTCTTCACTCTTCGAGTTCAAAACATTGTCGTCTATATGCAACCCCCTCATCCACTATGTGTGATGGCGAAAGACTGCGGGCTTTGCATTCCACCAGCGTTTCTCTGTGAGTGGTCACTCGCCCTCAAACATGGCGCGTTACGCGTTTGCAATACGAGGTCATTACGACTCCCAGTCACCTTGAGACTGCGTATAGGAGTTGTTAACATAAAGGGGAATATCGTAGTCAAAGAATGTATCGCCTTTAACTTGTAGCCTTGTGCGACGCAAACATTGAGCGCTCCACGAGCAAAGCACTTTTTGCTGACCCCTTCTGTATAAAGGTTGAGCTATGAATACATTCGTTGCTGTCTTGATTCCGATCACGCTACTGCCATACCATTCAGTTGGTGGAGTCATATAGCAAGCCACAGCCAGCTTTTGATGAGCTTATGCGTGAAGTTGGTCCACAGTTTGTTGCCTACATCAACCAAGATGTGAGTGCACTTGTTTGTCATTTTTCAGTAGCATTTAGAACCATGTTTCGATCAAGCCTTCCAAAGAAGCAAACCACTTGAATTTTGAGTGTGTTATCGAACTTTTATAACAGCCTAGTGAAATTTCACGAGAATTAAAGAAACGGTCCGCGATCAGGTATCGAAGTTGAAAATATGGTGTGGGGAGGGTAGTGCGGTCCGCGACGAACAACCCTGTACCGTTTTCGCGGAAAAAAGTGCAGGGGAGGGGCGCTATAAGGCAGAATAGATCCAGTGGTTCCTCCTTTTTTCCAGTGACTCCGCCTCCCAAGCGCCGCCCTTTAGTGAGAAACCAAGTTTTCGGACGAGAAAAGCATGAACATTTGAGCCCCTTCGTTATTTGTACGGACGTAGGGTTGTATTGGGTCAGCTGAGCGCACAAAGGGGTACAACTGGAAATGTATTGCAAAAAGTATGTATGTCCGGCCTACAGTGCACGAAAAGCAGAAAGTGCACGAAAAGTTGGAGAAAAATAGGCATGCCATTCTTGATTTGATAAAGCAAACCAAAACCTCAAAACAAGCAAAGGAACATGATGCGATGAGTTCCACGTGGAAAGATATAGCAACATACAAAGGTCAGATCTTGTGCATACGTGGGCGCAACACTCTCTGGTCAGCGAGCCAGTAACGTGGACCAGCGCTCGTCTTACAGAGTGCTGTTCCCCATCGCCATGCACGTAGCAAACCAGGATTGGACTGGGGTCCATGATTTAGGCAGCACTTAGCGCGATGTTATTCTGCTGTTTTCAACGTTATCTGAAGCCTTGTCCCCCTTGTCCTCCTTAATGCCGCAGGCCTCGACCATTCAGCGTATTCGTAAGAATGGCAACTGATCGCGGGCTTTGCCCTTAAGTGATAATATCATTGAAGTTGTGAATTTAGCCAGTCATTCGTCGCGTTAGCGCTCCATAGAGGGGGCAATGAAAGAAAGGGTTCATTGCTCATGTTGAGTACCATCTTGAACTTTTCTCGACGGGAATGACGGAATAAATGCCCCCCTCTCCTGACCAGTATTCTCCATCCATACAGCTATCTTCAGAATTTGTCAAATCTGCGTGCCTTGGATACTGAGATGCCTTCGAGGGTTGAGGGGTCCATGAAATCGAAAAGTTCATTAACCTACACAGCGACGTTGTCCGAAAAGCTGGTCGGCTGGCCTGTTCCAGCATAAAAGCGGCACTACGAAAGAAAGTGACACGACCATGGAAGTCGCACACTTGCTTCTAGCTAACGCGATTACTGTGCGCCTTTTTGTGCTACGTGGGGACGAGCGATGGCTCCTTCTTGTTGTGACCGTAGACGCAGAGGGACTGCTTACTCGGCTTATAGATGAACATCTAAAAGGCTTGGTCTTCTTTACAATTAGCCGGAGTCCATTCTCAGCGAGCACATCCTGCCACCGCTGCACCTTGTCCTGGAGTTCTTCCTTGCTGTCCGCTATCAGGGCGATGTCGTCAGCGATTTGAGCGTCGAGCGTCAGAGAGGATGGTTTTCAGTGGTCTCCTCCATGAGTTCTTTTGCCATGACATCTAGAGTCAGGAGGAAGAGGAACGGGCTGAGGGCTGATCCTTGGTGTACCCCAACCGTAATGTTTACCTCCTTCGTCAAGCCGTGCGGGGTGCGTACAGCTGCTTTAGCCCCATCGTACATGTCCTTCACTATGGAGACCAGGTGCTCCGGAACGTTACGTTCTCTGAGCGCTCTCCAGAGGCAGGCGGTCGAATGCCTTCTCAAGGTCCAGGAAGGCTAGGTAGCAGGGTCGCCGCTTCTCTCGGTACTTCTCCATCAGCTGTCTGGCGATGAAGATGGCATCAGTGGTGGACCTTTCGGGCATGAAGCCGAACTGTTCCTGCGAGATAGGGACAAGTTCCCTCAGCCTAGTGTTGACCAGGCGCTCGTACAGCTTCATGGTATGGGGAGTCAACTTGATGCCGCGGTAGTTGGAGCACTCCGTCGCGTCCCCTTTCTTTGAAGATGGGGACGATTGTGCTGCTCCTCCACGCATCTGGCATCCTTCCTTCAGCCGTTACGTTGTTTAGGAAGTGTGTGAGCCAACTCACCCCATGCTTCCAAGGGCCTTCCATGCCTCTATCGGTACCCCGTCTGGACCCACTGCTTGGTGATGACGAAGCTCCTCTTGCGAGCGAGCTCGAGGCGTATCGGCGATTGGATCAGTGAATGTCGATGATGCGCTGACGACTCTCGGCCTAGCTGAACCGATCTGGCGACTGAGCCGTGGAAACAGAACTGGTGGGAAACCCCAGAAAAAATCTCTCCCAAGCATATATACAGCGGTGAACGTGACTATTGAGCCCTGCAATTCCGGAATAAAAACATATTTCAGCCTCCCGAGAAATTATGTTTTGAGAACTAAGATTTCCCAGGGTGCCGGTGAGAACGAAAGAAATTTCCTAAGAATGTAAACTAACCCTTCTTTACTCACCATAACTTATTGAGTTAGTCGCATTTGTTGCGACACCAACCTTCATTCTGCCTAGCTCTCGGCGGACTTCATCCTTCGTCCAGGGAGTGATGGGACCTGCCGTCGCCTCTATCTGTGGGCTATCCTTGCGAGGGAATTCTTCGTTCAGAAGTCCCTCGAAGTATTCTTCCCACCTCTGACTTCGGCTGGTTTCCTGAGTAATGGCCCCGTTGCTGCTCTTCACACAGGGTACAGCATCGTTGTGCGAAACCCATAGGGGGTCGTACTTGGCCGCTGGGGAGGGGGGGGTCGTAATCTCAAGGGTCACTCAGAGCCGGGCAATGCTTCGACATTTCAGTTGATAGTGGGAGTGGAGCTATGGAAGTCAAGATGTTAAAAAAAATGAAAATTATGAGTGTATTCTTTACAGATTTAACTGCTACGTTTAACAGCCCTCTTTTCATGCGAAATCCCCAAAAATGGGTTCGTACTTGGCCGCGGGGGACGTGGGGAGTATCGCAAAAGTAGGCTCGCTAGGCATCAAACAGTACAAAAGTGTCATTGCTAAGATGGAACGGACGGAAAGCTGCAGAAGACCCGGATGTAAATAGGACTACAAATAATAAAATCCGCCCCGTCTGTATTTTAGCAATATAGAAGCATAGCAAGGAATAAATATAGAATAAATAAAATAAATGAATAAATAAATAAACGAATAAATAAATATAATTTAACAGCATGAACTCGTAAGTACGTAGATGACTGAATAATACGTCTCAAACAGGTTCATGTTGGCGCATTGTCTTTTCCAGAACCCCCAAACAACATGGTCGCTTGGAGTAGGTGAAGACGTCGAATCACAATTTACCCACCTTTCCACTGACTCTGCCTAAGGAGCGGTATGCACGGCGCACAACTCGGACGCGAAGATCGAACAGTTGGTAGGCAAGAGCTCCTCGTTTTGTAAGGAAATATATGTGTTTTTGAAGGCCGCACTGAACTTTCCGAAGGTGTATCCTCACAATGGCACAGAAGGAGTCGATTTTTCGGGGTGGGTCAGAGGGTAGCGCGTCTCATCTAAAATATCTCCTGAACTAGTGGGTCTTCAGAAAAACTGTAAACCTTATTGTAAAGAGAAAAGATAGGGTGGTTCCTAGACGATTTAAGTCCTGGTGAAATTGCGTTCGAAATAAGTTATTACTGGCGTGTGAAGGGCATAAAACAGGCTTGCCATTTACCCCTAGCCGATCCGAAACCCATCCGAAATATTTCACGAACGGGGAAACATTCAGATTGGCAGCTGGGTAGAAAACGCAACAGTAGGAACATTCCCGTTGCATGCTGCTAACCATTCATCAAAAGCCGCGCCCCTCAAAGAGATATAACCCCCCCGAAAAGAGCGCGCCAGGACGGTTGGCTGGTCCAAGCCGCGCTTCAATGACATTGTATCCAAAGCAAAAGGCGGTCGGCAGCCTTGCGATGCGATAATAGCGCGCAGTATAAAACGATTTACTGCCGCCTGGTTATCCTTTTTTTTCATCTTCGCATTTTTGTAATTTTTCATGTTTCGCTTTGTTGTGTCGTGCATGTTTTCATGATTTCCCCGTCACCATTCATTGAATGCACATCTGGGGCCTGGCACACTGACCTTGGGGCTATTTTTTCACCAATTTAGCTTATCAATGATCACGCCTCATTTTTAAAGTTCCCCCCCCGTCGCTCTTTCGATTGTGTTCCTTGTTACAAGTTGCATGCCATACATGGTTGTCGAAGGACGAGTTTTATTTTAATCCTAAGACAAAATTTTAGGTAATGCGAGGCTGTTGTTCAGCCTCATATTGCATGAGGCTGGAAGCAGCCTTTTATTGCCTGGATTTTAGAGCAGAGTGCGCCTTTCGAGAATCCAGATTCCATTTCAGGAAGCCATTTGTGGTGAACATGCATCTGGTTGTCAGTTAGAGCAGGAGGGGGGGGGTCGTATCTGGACCCTCTTCGAGGGGGGGGGGTCGTACTCACACCGCCATTTCGCACATCCCCATGCTGTACCCTGTCTTCACAGTCTTTACGACCCTGATGTCCTGAGCAGCGCGATGTCGAGAGCCCCGGCGGAAGACGAACTTGTCCCCTTCTCGGCCTTCCAGCTTGTCGTACAGGGCGTCCATTTCCGTATTCTTGGCCTTAGCAACGGCTGCCTTAGCGAGTCGCTTGCAGCTCTTGTAGGCAGCGTAGTCTTCTGGGCTCCGTGTCTTTTGCCAGCGTTTGTATGCTTCCTTCTTCTGCTTGACGACCTTCGTATTCTTGGGGAGGTCTATGGCGATGTCTGCCAGGAGAGGCCTGTGCTGAGGGCCCAGCTCTTCCCCAGGCAGTACCTTGATATCCTTGACGGTTTTGAGAGACGATCTTCTGACCAGGACATGGTCGATTTCCGTTTGTCTCCCTCCACTGCTGTGAGGTAATCTTTTGTCTACTTTTCGCGAAAAAGATGCTGCAGACTGCTAATCCGTAAGCTAGGGCTAGTTAACTATCCATTCTCCTCAGCGTTTCTTGCTCCTATCCCTTGACCTCAGTGCACCCTTTCTAGGCCCCTTTCACTTCCCACATGGCCATTCAGATCCCCAGCTATGGTGAGGTAGTCATCTTCCGGAACCGATCTTATGGCCTCGTCTAGGGTCAGGTAGAACTCATCCTTTTCCGCGTTGTACGTTGTCCTCCTGTGCGAAGTGAACTTTGATGATGCTCTCTAGTAGTATGTCCCTTTTACCCCCTCTTTCCCCAATCGGTTGTAGATGTGTAATGTGCTATGTAATGCAACAGGTCCGTCAAGTCGTGGACAAAGTGTGGACTTCGTTATGTTGACACTACCAGCAGAAGTCCTTGAATCTCCAATTCTAGCTATCTCCTCTTCATTAGTTTGGTCTTAGAGGGCAACTCTTCTTACAGTCTTCGTCTCTCAGGCACACCCCTATGCAGAAAAAGCGTGTGAAATGGCTACGGTGAGATGTCACGCTATCCAGGCGAAGGATTCCAACAAGTGGGGCCTCACTGGCGCCGAAGTAGAAGAGCAAATTCGTCAGGTTAGGCTATACACTTTGATTCGTTTCCTAAATGGGACCAAAGCAATGACATTGCAGGACTTGGAAAACAACCTAATTCCTCTCGTAGTCTATTGCACAGTAGGGACTACGCCATCGGCCATTGTGGACGATTTGGAATCAATAGGGCCGGTAGCCAAGAAGTTTGTTCATATCATCATCTATGCTAATCAAAACTTTAATCAAATTGTATATTACACGAAATTCTGAAATCATGAATCGCAAGGAGCAGCTTTCATAAATTCGCACAGAGTGATAGGACACCGGAAATTTCCCGAGACGTGGAAGCCTGGCTCCGTACTTTCACTGAACCTGGCGGTGACTGTTTTTGGTGACAAATTTTCATTTTGATGCAATTGTGGTCATGCCTCTGTCACCCATTGGGTACCTGCTTCACTGTGCGATACTCTGGAAGCATTTTAGCTTGGGGAGGCAGATGTGCTGCATAATGGAAAAATTACACAAAAATGACACATTCGAACAGGCTTTCCGCTGGCATGCTTTCTAAGAACGCTCCTCACCGTAACGAGTAGAGAGCGTGCCTTTCAAGAAATATTAGGTTGTCCCAAAAGTTCGCGACATTTTTTCGAAGTCCGTATCATATCTTTCCGCACCTGTATAGAGATCGAGTTATGTGGTCACTCGAAGTGTTTTAAGTAAGCATTCCACGTATGCTTTACCGTCCCGCTATATGAATTTCCACCAAGTCACAACCTGGTTGGACTCACACGCGGTATTTGCTCTGAATGAGGTCCTGATGCTACCCTCCATAGTATTAGGTTGGCGGGAAAGTTCTGTCACATTTTTTCAGAATAGGCTTTCTTTTCATAGAGAGGAATAAAAGATCAAAATTGTACAGCAATGTTATTGCGGGGTTCTTGCCAGTGTTTGAGCACCTCTGGGATGCCATCGCTTCACAATGCAGGCCGGCGCGACGCAAAGTTGGACATCATCTCAATTTTGACTTGGGCTCAGGTCGTGAAGCTTTTCTCGTCCATATAACGGATAAGTTGAAGGGCAATTTTCGGTTAGAAGGAGCAATGTCTGGTCTACACCGGTGCAAAAGGAGAGCCATCCAGCTCTATTGCATGAGCTTTGGCTTGACCTCTTTCGTGCGGGGTAGGCTGCACCGTTAGGCTGAAAGCTGACTGCGCGGAAAAGTTGTTCTCCTCTGATCGACGATTCGCTTCAGGTCTCGTAGCTGCTTTGCGTACGGATTGACCAAGGAAACAGCTTCTTCATCCAGCAGTATTGCGACCCACAGCTCCCTCAAGCTGAGTTCACATGTTCACCCAAACCTCACTTCGACTTCAAAGCTGTGAGCTCCCGCTTTAGAGCGTTGGCATCGTGAAAGATTATCCGATGATTAGGAACATCCGGTGCCGATGGTAGCGGATACTATTCTTGTCGAAGAAGCAGTAGTTAAGCGAGTGCTACTAGTAGAAAGATCATTCTTCGATGTAGAACTGCTTACATTACCGGTGTTCCTCTTCAGTTAATGGGCAAGTATTTTGAGCTTATAATGTGTGAGAGAACTGTCCCGCCAACCTAATACGAAATATGAAATGAACCGATTGCTTTCGCTCAAGTGACTTCTACTTGGAAGACTAACCTCGTCCAGGGACGGGTGGCTGCCCACTTACCTTGGGATTCAGACGCTTAGCTGACGCTCACTCGAGTCAATTAACCAGTCGTTGGTACGAGTTTACTGCCTATTCCTATAGCAGCTTTTGGCTGGCTCCAAAAGCACAAATGACGGAGGTTCTCATTCCCTGAAGAGAGCATTGAAGTTTGGTCAAAAGTTTTCTCATGATTAACCGGTGCGCAAGGGGAAGGGCATGTGGGTACTGTCTAAAAATTCCCTCTAACTCCCGCATAAAGACCAGCTTCCTTCAAGGGCTGAGCCAAGTCGACTGGGACTGGATTAGGGAAGTATGGGTCCCTGAGGGAACAACTCCCGGAAGCGCCAGTGGCTAGATAATGTAGAACTGGTTGTGCAATTCCATCAGCACAGTAGGCAGGTGATACAATGCGTGTAGTGACGTTTACACCAGGATTTTCTTTGGCACTATATACCCTTTACGCCACCACCATCCAGAATTGAGCCATTTTCTGACCGACTTTTTTCTCCGTGGACAGATTCGGCTCAAATGTTGTCTTCTGGGGTATCTTGACCTACTGAAAACGTATATGACATTCGGCCTTGTTTAGCCCCGAAACTCCCGTAGGTCGGCGCCCGCGCAAGGCGGGGGCAGCAAAAACTCGGCCTGTTTCCGGAAGACTTGGGGGCAGTAAAGGTGTCAATCAGTGCCTTTTCTTCCTGCTCTGAGACTGTGTGGGTGACTAGGCGTAGTCGGCTCGCTGTAAGATTCACTGCAAAGATAGGATGAAAATTCCCATTATTTGTTCCCACAACCCAGCAGACTTTGCCTACTCCACCACAACTCAGGGTCATAAGATTCGATAAGGGGCCTTAGAAGGGGAGTGTGACCGTGGCCATATAGTGCGGGACGGTAACAGCAAGGGAGCATTGTTCCAAGGTATGATATAGGACGTGAGACAGGAACATTACTGATGGGTGACAGGGAATGTAGCAGCTGATAGGATTTGATAAGGGGAGTTAGAATGGTTAGACCATACTCATAACGCGGAACACAGCATCAGCTAGGCAATTTCAGAAAATGATATAAAGATGGGACACAGCATGTGAGGTGGTAGCAGCTGATAGGGGCTGATAAGGAACGTTGCCAATGCTGTTCAGTCAAATTGCTGGAGCCTTTACACTACCAAATTATAGAGTTTCAGTGATAGGGACATTGATGACGGGTGACAGGATCTTATCAATCGATAAGAAACGATAAGGGGTCATTATCATTACCTCTCTTATCACTATACCCCCAAGTATCAAAGGCTCAGTGTGCATACTTTTCCTTCAGCCATCACTTCCCTGATAGCCTTAGAAAATGAACTCATCCTACTATATAATGTCGATGTCGACGAGCGGGGGGGGGGGGCGGGAGGGGGGGGGTATTGTAGTGTTGCGTGAAAAAGGAATTGCAGGGAAACTTCGAGGGAACCGAAAGAACAAAAAGCACCTAGTATCAACGCCAGGCGATCGCATGCTTAATAAAGGAAGAGGTTCGTCGGTCAGGCTATTCGGTGCGGTAATGGGAACGAAATCTGCTATTCCACTGAGCGATTCATTTTGCGCTGTATTGGGCCGACTACACATTTATGTATTCTATGGGCGTCACGGCGCGGACTACACCGCTGCTGTAAATAGAAGCGTGTGCTGAGTTGTGCGGGATCCTAAGCCTTTGGCTCTGCATGTTTACGATTCGATCACTACAGCGCCTTATGAGCAGCCCACTACCCGAAAAAAATTCCGTTAAAATTATGGAGCCGCCTGGCGAAGCCAGGCCAGCTCGGCGAAGCCGAGCTCAAGAGAAGGAGGAGAGCACGGCGTCAGCCGTGCGATCCGACTGGTATAATATAATCCGCTAAGTATGTCTGTCAGTGTGTGTGTGTGTGTGTGTGCGTCTGTCTGTCTGTCACGAAATTCATAGCGAGCGTCGCAGAAAAGATAGGACGACAGTTCCAAGAAGTGATATACATGGCAGGACGGGAACACTTTTGGTGGGTGATAGAATGTGATAGCACCTGATAAGATTCGATAAGGGGCCTTAGAAGGGGAGGGTGACCGAGCCCATAGTGCGGGACACAGTAACAGTGGGACATTGGTTCCAAGGTATGATATAGGACGTGGGACAGGAACATTATTGATGGGTGACAGGGAGTGATATCAGCTGATAAGATCCGATAAGAGGCGTCAGAAGGGGAGGGTCCGAGTCCATAGTGCGGGACACAGCAACAGTGGGACGTTGGTTCCAAGGTATGATATACGCTATGGCACAGGAATATTATTGGTGGGTGACAAGAACTGCTAGCAGCTGATAGGATTTGATAAGGGTTAGAATGGGAAGGTCACCATACTAATGACGCGGGACACAGCATCAGCTAGGCGTTGATTTCAGAAAATGATATAGAGTGGGAGATGGGGACATCGACGGCAGGTGACAGGAGGTGATAACAGCTGATAGGGGCTGATAAGGAACGTTGCCATTGTTGTTCAGTCAAATTGCTGGAGCCTTTACACTACCAAATTATAGAGTTTTAGTGATAGGGACATTGATGACGGGTGACAGGCAATCTTATCAATTGATAAGAAAGGATAAGGGCCATTCTCATTACATCTCTTATCACTATACTGCCAAGTATTGAAGGCTCAGTGTGCAAACTTTTCCTTTAGCCATCACTTCTCTGATAGCCTAGAAAATGAACTCATCCCACTATATAATGTCGATGTCGACGAGCGGGGGGTATGTAGTTCGCCCGAAACAGTGAAACAGGAATTTCAGAGGAATTCGAGGATAACGAAAGACCTGAATAGCGATACTTTATGCGTTCAATAGCTCTTTTTACCTGTAAACTTCTGAACTTTCAATTACTGATGGGAACGAATAAAAAGGGCTATAGTACCTTCTAATAATTATACATCAGCGAGGCGAATGCATGCTAATTGAAAAGGGGAACGTCCATCGGTAGGCATTTCGGTGCAGGTGATGGGAACCTG
>MU913055.1:508-14963 GCA_036418165.1 Cooperia oncophora
CACTCGCTTTTCTATTCGGTTTTTATTTCGTACGTATTTTTGGATGTGAATTTCTGTACTGTATGGTTGGAAAAACAGTAATTAGGACAATGTCCAAGAAACCCCGGATATCTTAATGATACCGTCGCAGTTCGGTGGGGCAATCAGATGTCAGGAGGCGTGGAATGAACTCGCCCACTACAGCGTTTTCTACCAATAGTGGCTAGTTGTTTTGTATCTGAACCTCTCATCATTGGTGGAAAATGTAGCCGAGGGCTGACCCATACCACACCTCCTGACCCGTAGGTTTACCTGAAATCAGCTGTACATTATGTAGTCGCCATTTGTAGGCATCGGTTGGTCGGGGAAATGGGTGGAGGCAGCCATTTGTAGTACCATCGTTTTTGACCTATTAATTTCTGTTTTGTTATACGGGAGGGTGCAGCATGGGAGACACCGTGGATGAGATTTCATCATTCTCTACGCCCACTCACCTATCGAGCAGTGCTCTTTATTCTATTCGTTTCAGATGACCATTATATTGATCTCAGTAGCGGTGACTACTCTATTTATTTACCTTATTTACTATGCGCTCCGACCATGTAATCGTATTCGGAAACTTGGTGATCTGGGACTTCTTCTTGGTGATCCGGAGGTGAGTGCTTTGACGTTCGTGACCGCAAAGCTCATTGTAATCGGGGTGGTCTATAAATAATAGCTCCTTCTTCGAACTTCTGATTGAGGTGCATAATCAATAACAATTATCGCAACTAAAGAAGTTTAGTGGAGTAGGAAGTTTGGAAGCTAGGAATCAGAAACCAGGTCTAGTACTCGCAACGGTTTTAACTTTTGTCCTATATTATAAGGGCAAAACAGGACTAATCGGCAGATAAACGAACGTTTATCCGCTGTCGGTGCATTATGTGGGGACGTTACTGTGTACAGTCTTGTTCGCTGCGGATGAAGAGGCGTGTCGCTAAGAGTGGGTTTGGCGCGCCTGTTCAGCACCAGTCATTGGGCGAGCAAGCTACAATAACTGGTGAAAGGCGACTGGCGAACGATGTGATACATTATTGTTGCTTGGTAAACGAAAAAGAAAAGAAAAAACGGGATGGCGCCGTGCTAAACACATCCATCCTTAACGTGCCCAGCCTCGGTGAACGAAGCTGGACGTACGTCTTGGCGGCCCCAGCTCGTTTCCACCCACCGTTGCCACTGCTGGGGCGCGCAGCCATTGATGGAAATAGACTGCCGTTGCGGTGAAACGTATGTAAGGAAAGAGGCTTCCACCCTACTCTCCGATAAGTACTGTCGTGTAGCCGCAAATGGCGTCGTATAACACATTCTGAGGATCCAGTCCTGCCTAGATCGATCAAGCCTTTCCGGCTTCGACTAGTTTTTATTAGACAACTATGGGAAGGTAGAGACTTTGAGCCATCCATCGCAGCGGCCTCCGCAAATCATTGAAAATTAGCCTTTTGAAATTAACTACATTGTTGGTGCATCCCAAGAGCGGAATGAGCAGTACCAAAAGTTCCGTTTTTTTACCTTTGTAGTGCTAAAAAAGGAGGGAAATGAGCAGCCACTCGAATCTAATAGAAATGTCAGTGTAATTCATAAATATTTTATGACATACTATTGCATATTAATATTTTACTATTTTGACACCATTATGGTTTTTTCGCCTGTCAAAGATAAGATACAATTTAGTTGAAAGGTGTGTACCGCGAACGACAAATCACTAGACTCGCTAAGCTACGACGTATTGGCGAATTGCCACCGGTTTATCCAAATGGATGGTACTGTATTGCTGAGTCAGATGAGCTGAAACCAAAAGGCTGTTAGAGAAGTGACGATATTCGGTAAGTATGAGGTACTGTAGCCCAAGAACAAGAGGAGTAAATCTTGGAAATAAGCCAATTGTGTTGTCTGACAGATACACTTTCATAGATGTAGAAGTCCGCTCCATGTTATTCGTATGGGCGGAGACAGTGAATCTCACTGCCGTCTTCATTAGTTTGCCTCTCACTACTCCCACGTTGATAAAAAGGAGGCTTACACCAATGAGAGGAACAATTGTGGACCTTACACCGACCAGCGTGGTCTTTTTCTTCAATAAGTTACCATTACACAAAGGCAAGATGAACCAAATCAGTCAGATCGAGGTCTTTTCCAAACTGTCGAGAGCTTGAAAAGGGTGGAGTTTATTTGACCCAAAAATTCGCAGTGTCGAAGTCCCTGCACTCTGGAACAGCGTGTGCGGGTCAGGATGTCCGAGTTGCGACGACGTGACGGGAGGCGTTATTGTCGTTGCTATTACGTCGCGATTCGGTCTTCGCAGTAGAACCTCGTTGTTTTGAAACAAAATCACTTCATCTAGGCGAGTTAATTAGCTAGAAAGCGGGCGCATGTTGCCGCATCTGGGACCTATTGACCCACACCAAGAGCCTGTCCCAGGAAATCCATCTACTTACATTTAAAACGTTTGCCTGACCATATTAGAGTCATCCTCCTTCCTTTGTGGATCAGATTTGTTTCAGGCCAATTTCTGACGCTCATAAGATCTGAGAGTGGCCAAGTGCATCTAATCGACTCATACTGTCCACATCTGGGTGCCAATTTCAACGTTGGTGGAAAGGTGAGGGCCAGTGCCTTGTATTACTTTTCCTCGCTAAAACTCGAAATCAAATCTGGCTGAATGGAAAAATAAATAAAAATCAGGAGAAACAAAAACAAAGTAACGAAAACGGTAGTGACTTTACAGGTGGTTGACGATAACTGTGTGCAATGCCCCTTTCACGGATGGGTGTTTTCCGGAGAAACAGGCAAATGTACACGAATACCGTATGACAATGGGACGATTCCCGAACAAGCAAAGGTAGCATTTGTCATTTTCGGGATATTTCCCTTTCACTGGTCCCATTTTCATATATACGATTTGCAAGACCGTTGATAGCTATTGAGCACTACGTTCGTCATTAGGCCACATGCGCTAAGATTGGGTTCATACTTTGCGACTCGGCGTTTTGAGCAAAAAAAGAAAATGTAGGGATCGATGTAGCGCTTTTAGAGGGGAGATTCAATGCTTCAAGCGAAAGATATAGTATGGGTATTGATCGGTGCTCAAAACGTCGGTTCGCCTAAGATGCTGATTTTCTCAAAACGCCTAGTCGCAAAGTATGACGTAGCCTTAATCGCACTGCTCGCTGCCGCTACGCGTCCGCGCGCATCCTCCATTTCTGAATAAGGGCACAGTCCGATGACCGATTGGCGAAGGCTGGCAATTCCGTCTCCAACGTTGGTGCCCCTGGTCTTGAGTGTACTAGGAAGTATCTCCGCCCATTTCCCCGCCCACCTGGCTATCGTGGAATCCACCTTTGACTGCGCATTCCGAACAGCTAAATGAAAAATAATATAAAACGTTCAGGTTGCTGTGTGGCCAGTCCTGGAAAGGAATCAGCACATCTATGTATGGTGAGAGCTATAGCGTCTGACTTACCGGAAAACCAGTAACTGTAATGCTACCCAGGTCTCAGGTACCATTGTGATGGAAATGAACCCGAATGGGATATACCAGAAATCGATGAGATAACGAACGGTGAATGGACCTACGGTGGACGTACTGAACATGAAATCATGTGCCATTGTCAGGAAATTCCCGAAAATGGTGCCGATATAGCACATCTGAACTATTTGCACTTGACTGGACCAAACAGAGGTTGGCGCTTTGAAATTTCGAAATTTCTTTGCCGGGGTCAATCGTTCAGCTCACAAGTGATGGCGAGAAGCCAAAGAATTGTCGCTTTCTACTTATTCCCCGTTATATGTGGTTCACTATTGCTTCACCCCTCTAACGCAGCGTTCAGACTGCGATAACGCGCGTCGACGCGCTACGTAGCGCCGCCATTGCAATGGCGCTCCTCATCACTTCATTACTGCTGTCTGTTACAGGAAACAACCTTTTCAACATTGATCTCGACAATACTAATCCGGTGATTCGTCACATTTGGGACGGTAAATGGGCACCGCAAACTGGCGAGGACACTCACCTCTCAGTGATGCATCTCGACCAATACATGACCTTTGCTGGCTTCAAGATTCCATTAACAAGCAGTAGACTGAGAGCTGAACAGGTGAATATTGTATTGCTGTTAGTCCGAACAGAGAGAGACGCCTGTTCTGCTTGAGCACATAAAGTCCGTATCACCGGCCGAAAAGGGGCGTTCCGGTGAAGGTGTCCTTTCTCAGTGCCGACTCTCCTCTCTTGTACTTACATTCTGTATCCCACGGTGAGAGGGGTCGTAATTGCAGACTTAGTGTCGTTAGTGGCAGCGGTACCAAGGATCTCTGCTCCTTCTGGTGTACGTCGACTGCGTCGACGCTCACTTTCGATTGAGTGTCACTTAGGCTTTGGCGTTTATACTTTGCGGCTGCGCCACTCGGCGTCTCGAGAGTAGGGAAGTATAGGTATCGGATTATTAGTTTGGCCAGCCGTCCGGGGGAGAGGAGAATCTGTATCCCGATGGAGGGGTAGCAGGAAGTACTACCCTCCTCATAGCACTACTTTCTTACCCACGCAGTTGCACTATATCCGTATCTCCCTCCCCTCCCTCTCCCAGGCCTCTACCACTGTCTCTACGTCCTCATCGCGCCTGCTCTGCTAACAGCTGTCTGCTACCCTCCTATCGCGTCATACTGTATTCTCCCGGAGGCTAGTAGACGTTGGCGGACGCTGGCAGACACTAGATCGATATCTACACTTTCTAAGCGAGGGGACGCTGCGATCCTCGGAACGCTGGTGGACGGCTATTGGTCGCTTGTGGACGCGTTGCCGCAAGAGTGGGTGTTGTGGAGGTTGTTCTTAAAAAGAATCTCACTTGGACACCTATATCTATGCTCTCGGGGAGGATCGCCTGCGGGTGTTGTCGACTTTGATTTGCTCTTCACTAGCTCCTGACCGCTTTCCTTACTTGGCGATTACAATCATGATGGACTGATGATTATGCCGCCTAATTGTTTAGCGACTTTAAATAAACTAAGGACGACAATATGAGTTAATTTGAATCACATGAAACAATCAAGATGAGAAAAGCATGCTAAAAATGAATCTCAAAATGAAATCACATCAAATTAGGCTTAGATTTGGTAGTGTATAGAACAAATCTAAGACCATTTTGCGACAATGTATTGCTTCCGCTTCGCACATTTGAGATGGCGCCAATTTCGAAAGCACAACACAGCATCACAGTTCAAAAAAGAAAAACTGCTCAAAGGTGAAGGGAGTGATTGGTCCTTGTGGCATTTCTGTGTTCGGTATCCCTCATGTCGGCTGGCTGCGAGACCATCATGGAAAATCATCAGAATTGGTGGGAAACCGGAATAAAAGAGACGTCAGTTTCTATCGCTTCGTGCTCTACTCTGCGTCTTACACCAACAACACAATGGACATCTGCTACAAGACTTCAGCTCGATCAGTCCGCTTAAACTACTGATTAGCGGCGACCTTTCAATCTAGGGGGACAGTTGATAAAAGAGATGTGTGCCTATGACAGTTTAACCTAGTGGTTCGGTCATATTCCTACACGATAATCTAACCTTCTAGAAGAGGGCACCAATAAAGTCCTTGAAATTGCAGCGAGTTCTTGCCGCAAGACACATTCAACCGTCAAGTAATTACAGAGAGTAGAAGTTCAGATCATTCGGGATACCTTCCATGATGAAAGCAATACGATTTTTTCAATACGTGCTACTTTTTTCACGTGGATTTAGGATCGCAGTACATTTCAGCTGGTATGTACGTCCTGCCCAATTTCAGTTCTGGCTTTGATAAGTGTTTTTGCAGTTCTTTTCAAATCTTATTGCGAAGACAACTGTTTCTTCTGACATTTCCACTTTACCTTTTATTTTTCTGCTACTCCCATGTTCAGCTTTTGGGGCCTCAGTTGTGTCTGTAGACGAGAGGTCAGGAGTTAGTGAGAGAGCAATTAAGTCAGGCAACACCGCAGGCGAGTCTCCCCAAGAGGCATGATAGGTGTGAAATGAGAATCTTTATAAGAACCAAACACACGCTGCCGCAAAGTAGGAACGCAGTCATGGGTTTCGAATGCAAACAGCGAATCTTTCTGATGGCAGAAACTACCAATTTTTCCAAGGCCATTGCCACGCGGCTCACTAAGCACGCATTTACTACCAATTCATCTTCTGGATACAGAGTGTATGTCTCTGCTCCCATCTTTGTGGCTCCTCGCAACTACGTACCTACAAACGCCCCTTTTTGTGCTCATAGTCAGATATGAATGGTACATACAGCCAATTGTGATCCAGTAATTGCGCATCTAATATTGATTTCCTCAGCATGGTCCAGGAATCGTACATATGATATTCGACTTTGGGATTCTTGGTCATGGAGTCGTGCTACAACACGTGACACCACAAGAACCATTGCAGCAACTTGTACGATTCAAGTTGTACTCCACCGTTCCACGATGGTTTGCCAAGTTCTTCCTGGTCAGCGAAGCTACTCAGGTAATTATGAAAATCTATAAAAGCCTGCAATGTGTCCCCATTCCTTGTCATGAGGCAGAACAATTTTTTGGAGTGTCCGCGCGCTGTCGCGTCGCGGTTTGTTGAATGCGCTGCTCCATCTCGTGCAGAAACGTGGTAGATAGGAAGAAACTCATTGGCATATGTATTCACAGTCCTGTTCGCTGCGGCCGCTCGAGCGTGTCAGGGGGCTGGGTTTGGCCGGCGCCAATGAGTTTTTCACCAGCCGCTAGCTTCGACAGTTGGTCGAGAATGAACACAAAGAGAGAGATGCTCCCCCTGGTATTCGAGTTGCGAAGTAGTACATTCTGAGAGGTTATGGACCTGGTCGCTGAGCAGCAGGGATCCACTTATAAGCCAGTCACAATATGCGTCGTATCTCGATCAGCACCAGAAGCTTTCCGCAGTCAGGGTACAGCATCGTTATGTGAACACAAAAGGGGGGGGGGGTCGTAGCTTGGTGTCGTTAGGGAAGGACGCTTATTTCTTTTGGGGGCATTACAATTTGTAACCGGTGATGTCGCACATGGCGAGCGGTCCTAGTGAAGCTGATTAAAGTACAACATGGTACGTGCTCAACACATGTGGCGTTGAGGTTGGGGGGTTAATTGAGACTATCAGCCCCCCAGCTGTCGATGTGTCGTGGTCCCCCGCCCAAAACTGCACGAGGTCAGAGTACGGGAACCTGGGAAAGTCGTAATTCCTTGCTACGGACGGATTGGGGACGGTCAGTCTGCGCCCGTTTTTGCAAACTCACGTTTTTACTAACACCGTCCGCGCGGCGCGGTCGCGTGCAGCTCTCTTGGCTTTTTGCCAAGTCCTGTAATTGCGCTTTGGAATACAAGTACAACGCAATTTCTTTATGCGGATAACATTTTAGGTTCTGCAAAATAAGAACTGAAGATGATGACGAGGGCTAGAACTCAAGAGCAACTGTGCTGCTTCTGCAACAGCCCTCGCAGGCCGCGCATTCCCACAAAACATCAAAATAAAAACGGCCTAAGCGTCCCACTCGTTAGTTTGAAGTATTTCTATAGCATTAGAGCCGGATTCGAGCCGGATCGCAGAAATGCACACGCGATTTTAATTTATTGCGTTTCCTTAGTTTTTTCAATTTTGTTTTATTTACATCTACATTCGTTGTTGTTCATTTCTAGCCTTTGTCATCTTCATCACCTTCTATTCGGACTTTGAAGCATGAGCAATACCTCAAATGTTAGGAAATTGCGTTTTGCTTGTATTGTCATGTTTTATTGTCATGTTGTCCGTTTTTATTGTCATGTTCTGTGGGAATGCGCGGCCTCTGAGGGATATTGCAGAAGCACCACAGTTGCTCTTGAGTTCTAGCCCTCGTCATCATCTTCGGTTCTTATTTTGCAGCACCTAAAATGTTATCCGCATAAAGAAATTGCGTTGTACTTGTATTCCAAAGCGCAATTACAGGACTTGGCAAAAAGCCAAGAGAGCTGCACGCGACCGCGCGCCGCGGGCGGATGGTGTCATAAACGTGAGGGCGGTGTAAGCAAGGTGTTTACGACTTTCCCACGGCCCCGTACTCTGACCCCGTGCAGTTCTGGGGCGGGGGGACCACGACACATGGACAGCTGGGGGGGCTGATAGTCTCATACACCCTAATGTGTTTTAGCCTACCATGTGTGTTAAGGGACACAGCGCGTGCGCGACGCGGGCCGTAGGGCCAGTTTTCCTTTGATACCCAGGTACCTGAACATTTTGATCCTTAAAAACTTTTTTCTCGCAGAGCAAAAAGGTGAGTGACGTTTATTTATCTATTTATTTATGCGTACAATGACGCGCCAGGTCAGTACCACGGTCCGTGCGGGAGATTAATAACAGAACTCAGTGATTCTAGAATCAAACACACAAAAGAAGTCATAGAAAAAAATTTAGGGAACAAAAAAGAATTTAAAAAAGCAACGAAGTAAAATAGAAAAAGAAAAATAATACAAACACGGGAAAGGAAAACACGAGGGGAACTGCCATGTGACCAAAAATATTCAAGCCTGGAAATCTATGTAAGAAGATGCAGTAGAAGGGTTGTGTTAAGGGACAGAAACAATCAGATCGACGCAATTCGAAGGCGCATTCTACACTGAACACTTAGATGCTCCGCTCACTTCCAATAGCTGAGCCCTAATTTCTAAGGTAGAAAAAGGGACACGCATAGTCCTCATCATTGCGGACCGGTGGGGCGTGTCAGCCAGTATGAAGTGTGCACACTGTTGAAGCCGTTCTCAGCCTTTTGTTGAAACGCGTATGCGACAAAAAGTGGTAGAAAACGAGTAATACGAAGGATATAATACAGTAATGTCACTTGCCCGCTTCAACAACTGGTGCAGAACGACTTTGGCACGCGCCAAACGCAGCCGCACTGACACGCCCCCCACCGCTTCGCAATGATGAGGACTGTACACCAACGTTCGAAGTGGTATACCAATTGTTGAACGCGAATGTGCTTTAGCTCGAATTTTTAGCGCGATATTTCTTTTTCGGCAATCTGATAAGTTAAAAACCCACGTATCCAGCTTGATGGTACCGGTGTTGTTTCGATATGGGAAAACGTTGGTCAGTTTGGAATAGAGCGACTGGGATGTATAGCTGCTAAAGCTCCGATCGAATGATAAAGTAATGGCGTTGTCGATGAGCATGATTTTGATCTCGTTCATATTGTAAAGACCAACAAACTCCAATATAGGATGTCTGAAATTTGCAGCAAATCATTATTATT
This sequence comes from Cooperia oncophora, assembly GCA_036418165.1. Classification (NCBI taxonomy): domain Eukaryota; kingdom Metazoa; phylum Nematoda; class Chromadorea; order Rhabditida; family Trichostrongylidae; genus Cooperia; species Cooperia oncophora. The sequence goes on from MU913055.1 coordinate 9,777, forward strand.
CATTGGATCTATTGTGGGAATTGTTTTATTTTGAAGCTATTATAGGAACTGTTTCAATATTTCATATAAGGTCGAATCGGCACCTGAAGACTTATCGCAAGAGTGCTTGGTTATGGGTAGAAGTGTTTAACCCAAGCAGACTCGTACCTATATCTCAGTTTATGGGCAAGTGCGCTATCCATACGAGATCGATGCCTTCTGTTGCCTCCTAAACTCGAGGATATGTAGAGGGTTAATCTCTGATCGCGCACTTGCCTTGTATTCCCTAGCTAGTTGACTCGACAGTTACAGACACTGAGAGACTCTGTCGAATTGAGCGGCGCAGACGAAGAGAGGGTGTGACATCTTGGACTTGTGCATGGTACAGAGGGCGCGGCCGAGAAGGATCGAGACGTGCAAAAAACGTATGGCGAGCCAAGGAAACGGGATTTTTCAAGGGGAGGGGACTCCGGGGTGGGTGAGCTACTTATAGTCGGTGAAAAGCTGGAGTGAGCGAAGTCACAACGGCCATAGAGTGCCATGCGGACGAGAGAGTGCAGAGAAAAAGAGAAGATCGACGCGTTCAGGCAGCGTTCATACTTGTAGCGCGCTACAGCGTCGCGCTGCAGCGTCGCGCTACAGCGCCGCTTTCGCAACGGTACTGCAATTTTCCAATGTAGGGTGATTTAGTTGCTTTACAGAGAAAAGTGGGAAGGTAATAAATATGAAACAAAGAGAAGAGGGTTGAATACAGAAAGAATGAATACAGAATCCAATGCCGCTTATGGATTATGGAGCGAAATCTGCTTTTCAAATTTGCCCCCAATCTCTGCCTGGATCACAGGAAAAAGATTCATGCCGGTTTTCGAGGCATTCACAGCCAACAAAGCTTTGACAGTTTCTTGTACTTTTTTTGGCCTAGGAGCGTAAAAATGGCCTTATCTCCCACAACAGGCACGCGAACACTGTCTGGTCACCAATGCGTTAACACAAGGCAAACAAGAAGTTCCTTTATGGTTCTTCTGTCTCCGGTAAAAAAAACATGCGTGCGTGTTTTTAGGTGGCGCGAGTACTCTTTGGGTGTTTTTTGCAGAAAATGCTCTTAATAGGACAGAAGGACACTGTTACGCTAAAAGCAGTACCAGAAAAATAGTGACTAATGGAGTAACTGTCAAGGATGGTCAGATAGTTACAGCTGTATCAGTCTCACCTTTCCGTGAATTTCTCAAGAAAACTCCAGCAACCTCTTCTCACTTATCTCTGTAAGCAACTCTAATCATCCTAACGTTGGAAATTGCAGTACATTGCGAAGCGGCGCTGTAGTGCTACGCTGTAGCGCGACGCTGCAGCGCGACGCTGTAGCGCGACGCTGTAGCGCGACGCTGCAGCGCGACGCTGTATCCCCCCAGCGCGACGCTGTAGCGCGACGGCTGGCCAGGCGCGACGCTGCAGCGCGACCGCTGTAGGGCGGCTACAAGTAGAACGCTGCCCTCAAGGGATCTGAGTTTCAAGTTGTCCGTCGACCCCGAAAAGAGAGAACCGGATTATGCCAACACGCACGGTCTAAGGAGAACTAGAACTCAATTCCTTCAATTTTCTGTTTTTCTCAGCGCTCTCTTGCCTGAATGGCGCTTTGTGACCACTCTGACCTTTCACATACCAACTTTTCAAGGCATATTAAGTGGCTCATCCACCCCGGTGTTGCCTCCCTTGGTAAAAACTCATCTTCTGGATCACGTCATCTTTTTATACCACACGATGCCTTGGCATTCGCAGTTCTTTATTGCTCTGCGCTCTGCCCTATCGCGGGACCCCCACCAAAAGTTTTAGGGGTCACGTAGCCCCACAGCACTGCTACGCGGAGTATTACGGGTCCTGATGCGATGACTATGTCACCACGCTTGCAACGCCTCTTTTCGTCGCACTCGCCGCGACTGGGAAGTAATGCTGCGTAGCTTTCAGCTCAGTGGCTTTTGTGCCACAGCCTTACAGCACTTTTACATTCAATGATGGTGAGAGAGTACTGAGAAGTTTTTATATTCAACTCACAACTGATGAATTGTAAGCTGTGTCATCTATGCCAACAGAATCCAGAATGAACGCGAAGTGAAGCGGCTGCTTTTCTGGAAGACTTTTCTTCATTCATCATTTTCATTTTTCTTCATTTCTTCTTCAATCTTTATAAGAAATGAGTTATAGTCACATGTTACTAGGGGTTACTGGGGGTCAGGAGTCCCGCTTCAGAATCGCAGAAATATTAGATACTTCAGGAGTTCACTGGAAGAAAATGTAAAAATGACCTCTTCTTCTAGATAGCACAGCAATGATTCATCAAACCATTTGAAAGTGGCGGACCACTGCACAATTCACGCGAGCGGTCTTGAAGCCGTTGGATGCGATCCGTTGGATTAACCGCTGACCACTTATTTCACAGGATGGAGCACGCACTCTAGTTTCCACTCGTAATCGCAAGAGTCATTTTATGCTACATGCCCTTTAAGCATGAAAAGTGGTAGCCCCCAGGTGTACAAGTCATCAGTGTACTTTATCTTTCTGGCCTGCGCGGGAGTCGACCAAGGAGCTTGATTATCGAACAGTGCCCTGCCACCTACGCCAGTTCTGCCTCTTTTCTGATTGATCAGGGCTTTTAGGGATCAAATACATTTCTCTGAGTTCAGCCACTTTCATCACGGTTGTTTTATCGTCACTCTTTTCTCTCGTGATTTTTATCATCTAGCCGTTTTTATCGTTTTTGGGTGAGAGCTGGAACGGTGCGCTAAGGCTGAAGCAGCGCCAAGAAGTTCGGGAAAACATAAAAGTATGTAGTTTTCGCTCACTAGAACGAATTTGGACAGCTTGGTGGCATGAAGCTGGTCGGCAGTTGGTACTGAAAACCATTCAAAGAACCACATATTGAGCCGTGGAAAAGGAAGGAAATGAAAGAAAAAGGAAGGGAATGAAGGATGAGATTTCATATAAGCAGCAGGTTGGGTCCTGACGCGTGGGCGTGTTCCTATGCTTACTCCGCTGAATATTAGGTCCAAACAAGGAATTCGTGATTGCAAATTGATCTAAATCTCGTTTCACTGGTGAGATGGGTGAGGCAGTTTCAACGGTTGGCAATGTCTTCACTTGTGACGATGGACAGCTCCCTCCCCACTCAATGCGAATTCGCGAAAGTTGCGGAACCTCCGACCAGACTACTTATACAAGAGAGACTATATCTATCACATATTCGCTGAAGGTGTCTCTAGGAAAAGGCTTGCTTCTGGTGAAGAGCACCGTGAGCGATCACTGAACAAAAAGTCAGTCGTGATTTTTGTGAAAGGAAAAGGACCGTAGAACAGGGCACATCATTGGTTGGGGATTTTAGTCGACTCTATACGACCCCCCCCCTTTTTTTGGGAGTTGGTACGACCCCCCTCTCTACAATCAGATTTTCCCCAACTTCCTGCCCCTTTTTTCCAAAATTTCCCGAAAACTTCCCTACTTTTTACCAAAAATTTTGCTGTCGAGCGGGGGGGGGAGGGGGGGAGGGGGGAGGGGGCAGGAACAACATGCAACAACAACATGAAACAGGAAAAAATCACCCCAAAAAAGTCACCTCTTCCTGCAACGCCAAAACATAAATACGACCCCCCTCCCTCCCAAGAATGGCGAAGTACGACCCGCCCCCCTTTACAGCGTCTGAAGCGAGAAAAATCAACTATCAAAATAAATTTTTCCCAACCCAAATACGACCCCCCCCCCTATTGGGGATTCCCCAACAACGATGTGCCCTGCCGTAGAAATAGTGCAGATTGCAGTGACGCCTGAATGCCAATGACATAAACCAAGGAAAAAATTCACTTACGCTCGCAGAACACTCCGAAAGTGTTCGGAGAGCAGATGCATACACCCCCTTCTCTAGTACCGCCATTTGAGCAGATAGGTAATCCACAGTCTGCACCTTCCCAGCCATTACATACACACGCTCCATCGACAAGTTGCCCGTCATTCTTGCAAGAATCTGAAGTGATTTCAGCCCGTACCAACTCTGAAGCGGCTCTGTTCAGAGGACGCACGTATGCGTGACGTTGACTTACCGAGTTGAAGGCACACCATCGTTACTTGCTGCTGCCGTTTCAAAGAACGTGGTGAGAAAGTCTGGATCTGAAAGGTACAACAAAATGGTTACAATCATTCCTGCGAGCCCCATACAGAAGTAGCTCAAACAGTCACCTGAGCCTGGTAGCCGAAGATGTCCGGCGTGCAATTCAGTTCCGTGAAGTAGCTGTAAGCGCAAGTTGAACTCTTTGCTGATGTTGCCACCAATGTTGCGTTCCCCAAACTGCCATTTCTTGTGATCGGACGGAAAAGAATAGTGGGCATCATGGACGTATCATTCGTGAGGAGAGAGTTCGAGACAGACAACGAGACATAGTTTAAACCTGAACTGTCATCAATTTTCAAACCTTTCGTGCAAAATCAATCTACGTACTCTCTTTTAGAAGCAGTTTGAGTAAATTTTGCCTCTAATGCTGATTTCAACAAAGTAACGTAGCATTTCCCCATGGTTTGACGCGAAAGTGCTACGGTAAACGTAGGCAAGATGCTGAGGTTATCGTTAATATCGTCGAAACAGTCGGGACGGTTTTGGGGGACGCCCGCGGCTGCCTTTTCTACCAATAGTGATAATTCGGTGATCGTTAGGAGTTAAAACTAGTGGTGGAAGACAAATGAGTGGGTTCATCCCATCCCTCTTGTAACCGCCCAGACTAATTGCGACGATATACTGTACCTTATACGCGTGGTAAAACACTGAACCATAAGTCAGCTCGGGTGCAGTTTGACGAAGGGGGGCATTATGTATTATCATAGCTTTTTTAGTTCCGGTCTATATGTCTCACTCTAGCGAAACCTGTGAACCCTTGTGAAGCTTGAACAAAGTCACACCATCACGTTAAAACCTGTCGTCTAGATAGGTCGACACGTCAATGGGAAGTAGCAAATGTGCAAAATGCCCCCCCCCCAACCGTGGTCAAACTGCGCCGCCAGCATGCTTCACGCAAGTGGCAGCGCGGATCGCCTCGCTCGCAGATCAGGAAGCTCTGGTGTAGGCAACGGGCGCCCGGCGCTGATAAAATGGCCTCTATCTAGATGACGTTGCGATCGTAGTGTCATCTGGATGATTGACGTGCACTACGCTTACACAGAGAGAATAACTTC
>MU913055.1:28674-42530 GCA_036418165.1 Cooperia oncophora
GTAATATTTTGGCTTGAGTTAAGTAGATCCCTCCTTCACCAATGACCCGCTCCCAGTGCCCCGAAAGCCTTTGGACCTCTGGTACCTTCGGTTTTTCAACAAGTGCGAGTAAATTGCTGTTGATGCCAATTTCGGCGAATGACAAAACGTTGTGACGTTTGCCGTCGGAGAGTACCCTCAACTGACCAGAACAGTTGGAATCGAACGGCTTTATGTTGGGCGAATGGGGCGATTGAACCCAGGTCTCAGTATTGTTTGTGTCCCAGCACTGCCCTACAATACAGTTACTCGGGGTCTGGCACTATGACGAGCAACGGTGGCCTTCTTGTAGTTGTGTGGTATCATCCATTTGTCGATCTGATTGCCGAGGAACAGGCAATATACACCGACAGCGACGATTTTATTCTCTGTATAGAGCCGCCTGAAAGCCACAGTGTGGGAATCCTTCGCTATGATGATCATCCACTTGCGCCCACGTAACTCCTCATGGTAGAACTCGGGCGGCTTCTCATCTGCATTCATACAAAATTGACGATTGTGAGTTTTGGCTCGAGGTCCAAGACCACCCATATTTCATCTAGGGCCGGGGTGCGTTTTCACAGTCGTGAATGACATCTCATGCTGAGAACATTACTGCTAGAGGCATAGAATCGGTACTGCGTTCGTGCTTCTACAAGAAAATTAGGTACCCATGCGCACACCCTCTTGACCATCCTCAGTTTATCGGACATAACTCGGGCAGCAGTTGCAGCTGGGATGTCAGACTCGCGGGGAAGCTCGACAAAGGTCCAGGCTCTGTGATCAGACATTCAGCGCTTGACTTCATCCACCCTTTTTTCTTGTGCAGGATGAACATTATGGGACCATCCACGACAACAAATTTTTTCCTTTCTTCCTTCTTCGGGCTCCTGAACCAAACCTTCCACCTTGTATTTCGAGAACACCATTACACACAACTACTGGTCCGGCGCAGGTCAAATTTGAGCAGCGCACTTTCCTCTTATGACGCCTGATTTGAAAATCCGGCGCTGATTTTCACCACTCGGGCTTCTTTTCAATTTCTCGACTTCTTCTGTGGGTAGATTCGCCAAATTTCACAGATACATAGCTAAAAGTACTAGCGGCCCGCTGCTCTATCCCTTTGCTTTTCTGCATTCCTCTATATGTATCGGCACTTTTGAATGGGATGACCTAATAATATGAAAGCGTAGTATGTATATATATTATATCTTACTGGACAACGAACATAGTGAATTTCAGCTCCAGAATAATTTTGAAACCACCATAGCGGAAAAAAAACTGGGCACAGATGATTACCAAAGGTCTAGATCTTGCGATTTTGTGGTTCAGAGGTGGTCAAGCTGGGTCAACAGCTTGACCACCTCTACACCACAAAAATCGCAAGATCTAGACCTTTGATAATCACCTGTTCTTCGCGACCCGTTGTCGCATAATGGACGAGGGCCAAGGGGAAAGAGTGCTAAGCCCAAGACCTAGTTTGTAAGTGACGGTAAGCTTAATAATTCAATAAGGAAATGGTTGTCCTCGAATTGTATAGTCGCCACGATGCGGCGTACTTGTAGCAGTTTATATCTGAATCTCGAAAATGAACCGGATAGTGATTTGAGCCTCTGGAGCGGACGTAAGTCCCCATTACTCTTGTCGCGAGTGCAGTAATAATGTGCCATGCAGTACTGTGCAGCATCTGAAGTCAGTACGGGTGATAGATCCCACTCTCTCTTAAATTCCTGGAGTGACCATCGATTGTTCAGCTTGACTGCCGAGCGGGTAGGCTAGCAGCAGCGCGGGCGAGAAAAACTTTCTTCCCCGACGACGCGCACGCGGCGCGTGTCGAACGATGTTGCTGATGATGAACGATGATGGTACTAGGACGGACTGGACACTGACTGGCTTTGTGTCTTTTGCTCTGCCTATCCCTGGAATACGTTTTTCAGCGGCAAGGCACCAGAAAGTGCATCGCCTTAGACTGCGTTCACGGTCGGATCGCTCCATTGGATGTGCAATCGGATCACACGTTCACGATCGGGAGCGCTGCACTGCCAAGAGGTGTACCGCCACGAAACAGAATTTAAACTGGCACCGTGTGAACGCAGGCCCAAATTGAGTACTGGCGTCGCGGCGGTACACCCCTTGGAATGGCGTCCCTGGTCAAGTTCGCGCCATCCCATCGCGAAGTCTGAACGCGTTCTCAAAGCTGCAGCAACAGGGTGCCAGCTTCTGTCTTTCGTCGCGTTGTCGCTGTGACAATGGAAAGCAAGTGACGCGTGCGCATTTGCCGGCTGACCTTCAGACCAATATCCTCAAGGAAAAGGTGATAGCGAAAGATTTTATTTCAAAGGTAAGGCTAAGTGGTTAGGGGTCACGTAGCTCTCAAGGTTTTAATTCGTAGTTCTCAAGTCAACATCGTGGGGAAAGACTGTTTCGATTTTTTCCAAGGTGAACTGAAAAAAAAATTGTGGTTGACCTACTGGAGTATCACATTTGACGTACCTGTTCGAACTCCGCTCGACTAGCGATGACAGGTATTCCGTTGCCTAGCATGGCCAAAATTGTGAAATTTGATGAATCTTGTTCAGTGAAAACCCGAAGTTCGGCTCTTTGATGGGATAACTGCTTCACCAGCGATTCATCAATGGGGAAATCGCCTCCACGAGATACCAACACCACCAACGCTCGAGCAGTTAACTGAAGTTAAGAATTGTTGCTTTACGGTCAAAGAATTAACCAAAATTTTCAGCTTAGCAACTATGTTTTTCATGACCTTCACGCTTTTTAAGATAAAAAAAATAAAGTCTTCGCCGTTGATCAATCCCTTTGTGGCGGCACGCATTCTACTTCCATTCAGAATCGTAGTGGCTTTGAATGCGATGTGGCCTATACAATGACTTGCGGTGGCCAGCCGATGTACAAGTCAGTGTTTTATCCTCCCAGACGAATCTGGTACCAATTCACCGTCCCCGGAGGGTAGAAGGCTTGGTTGGCCTGGGCGGGAGTCGACCCGGGATTCGAACCCGGACCGCGCGAGTGGTAAGCGCGCCACTTGTCACTACACCACCTTCTTTTCTAGTTACTCCGTATATTCCTTTGAAGACATCTTCCACGAACAATGGCTCAGCTGTTTCCTTTATGATGTAATTTAAATGAAAAGGGATGAAAAAGTCTCATACCTGACTTTTCATTCCAAGAAGAAGAGCATCATAGGGTGATTCAGGAGGCGCGGACGGGTCTACACTCTCGACTGGCTGATTTTTCAGAAATATCTCGAAAACTTGGGAGTCGGTCGTCGATAGCATGACTGCCGGGCTTAACCCTCCTCCATCTGAACATCTCACCAAATGAGTAATAGATAAATGTCGTTTTTGAATGAGTTTTTTTGATTAGTACTTCTCACAAAACAAGTGCAGAATAATTGTAAGCCTTATTTATTTGAAGTAGCGTGTGTTGTTTACTCACAGTATACCAGAACAATTTGATTTCCGCCGATCGCTCTCATAATTTGAGTGGTAAGAGTCAAATTCAGTGGAGTAGGATGATCGCTCAACGACCAAAATAAGTGAAGAAACTTCGTTTGCGAGATACGGCAGTTGAGGTGATGAGGAACAGTTCAGCAAACCTGAACAATATTAGCATATTGGAAAGCTTCCAAACTGATGACCAATATTCCTGGAAACGTACTTATTTGGCAGAATTCTCCGGTATATTTGCCGGGATCGCATCCGCATGTATTGTCGGGGAGAGTCGTTCCTGTAAGCGGACTTGAAAAGGCGTCTTATTGCAAAAAAAGACCTCCTAAGACAGAAGAGATGTCTAGATTTCGAAATTTGAAGAAATATTTTCACGACATTAGAGATCACAAGATCCCCCATTTCGAGTGCTCTCTTCCACCTACACTCTGTAGCCCGAGGTTGCTGGGGCGGGTACCTAGTTGCGCATCTGCGGTTGTACAGGGGGCCAAAAAAAGTCACTTCGACCGAGTCACATATCAGCAAAGTTTTCGCAGCCCAGACAGAGGACGTGGATACGAGTACCAGGGCGGAAGATACCCAAGATGTTCCTCTATAAGCAGGAGCTGGCTCTCGCCCATCACCTTCATGTACACCAAAATATGGTCATCTCCAGTCGCAGCCTGACTGGAGAAGACCTTTGGAATTCATGTCACCTCCAAACAGCTGCGAAACTTCTAGTATGGAGTCACCCATGGATAGCTACCTGGAGACCAGTACTCTCGATCTGGAAGACCTCCAACATCGAGCAGCTCCGACAACGTCGCTACGGTCTAGGACATCATCTTCACCGCAGTCGCCAAGGCGCGGGTGATGGTATGGACCTGAGTACCTGGAATGGAAAGACCGATATTTTCTTCGTGAACCCCGGACTGAAGGTGAGCGCTGGCGGTTACATCAAGCAACTCGAGAAGATATCCTCTACATGTCGTCACCCGTACCTTCTTGGAAACTTTGTACTGCTACAGGATTGGGCGACACCACGTGGATTCGAAGGGCGTTGGAAAAACTCTCGCCCACTTGGAATGGAAGGACGTTGAGTACCTGAAGAAGATGGAATATCTAAGTAGGTCACCTGACCTAAACCCCTCAATTACCCGGTTCGGGCGGAGCTCAACAGGGTGGTCTACAGTGGCGGAGAAATCAACTATCTCGCTGAACTCAGGTACCCACTCACGGTCGCGTGGCAGAATCTCTCGATGGCGCTCCTCCAGAAGGCTGTGGCGGAGTATCATGATAGTATTTAATATGCTCTTCAATATGGTGGAAATGTCCGATCAGAATTTGATAAAGTGTATCTTATAACGCCTCGAAAGTTAAGGAAAAAAAAGTGGCTTTTGGGCCCCCTGTACAGTAGATATTGTTCGCTGCGGATGAGGAGGAGTGTCAGGGGGGAGGTGGGTTCAGCGTAGCGCCAGCCCGCCTTGCACCAATTCTGGAAACTGGTGGAGAACGAGCCGGCGCACTACCCAGCTCCTGGTACGACTCAGCATCAGCAGCGAACAGGACTGCATATCTACAGAACGTTATGGATTCAGGCAGGGAGGTGAGAGGCGTCTCGACGGATTTCTTTTAGGTCGTCCGCGCTCTCTTACACTCTTTATCCCTGAAACGGAGAGGGCGTGGCATTTGAACATGGCATAGAAAGGGTCAGTCGTGGGATATATGGTTTGAGACAACTGTCGTCCTGTTCTGCGTTCAACAGAGACACGACTATGACTGTGTCAAAATAAGAACTGTATCTTCTCAAAAACGCAACAACCACCGTAGTAGAAGTACGCAGCCATTCACTCATATCAGGAATTAGAATTCTATCTGCTTGCTGCCTGCGCCTTTTGTGCTCTCTTACACCAGCTATCTCACAAAAAAGTTCGTAAACAAACCACTTGACCAAAAAATCTGATAGAGAAAGATGGAAAAAAGCGAACGAAGGGTAGCCTCGAAAAGAGTGAATGCCAGCGGCTGTGGGTGTTCACTCTTTCCAAGGAACCTGGAGTGCAGTTTCACAGTAATAGCGAGGTAACGAGTGGTGTAAGTTGCACTGTACCCTGCTGTGAAAAAACGGCAATCCCTATTTTGTGATCTACTTATTCCCTCCCTGACTTCCAAAGTTTTCCCGGACCTATTCTCCACTAGTCATAAGTCCACTTTTCACTGAGATTCTAGTTATTTCCCATGTGAATTGGCCAGTTTCGCCAATTGACATAGAAAGTGAACCATGAAAAAGAGAAGAAAGAGAGGAAGAAAATGATCGAAAATTTGCAAAAAGGAATATAGAAGCGTAAAAATCTATCTGGGAAACGTTTTTGATAATCAAATGTACCTTGCAGTTATTGGTGGTAATCCGTTACGGAACAGAAGGCTTACCTCCATTCTGGCAAATCCGCGTCAGACAGTTCGGTCCTCCCCATCCCAAATCACAGACACAATTTCCATCCTGGTGGGACAGTATTTATTAATTGTTGCGAAAAATATTCAATAGCACCATATTTATATGCAGCTGTTCTAACCGGATCCGGTTTGCCATGGATACAAGTTGGGCCTCCTTTGTCAATACAAGTGAGGATTTGCGTTCGTGTGATATTCGTCGTGCCAATTGTAGAATCCACCTAAATCGTTTTCATCGAGGAATCAGAAATTTTCCAAAGTAGTAGGTGAAACGTCCACGGAAATCTACAGGGTATATCTGAGGATAGGATGGGGCGTCTTGGCGCGACTGCGTATTCCCGCACTGACTCTATTCTCTCACACACATGTCTCTGCTTCTCTGCCGTCTGTGCTCTCGCAGCCACCGCAGGGGCCGCGCACGATCCTCAGTTATGCACTGTGCTTCCCTTTCTCCCAAAAACTCCGTTTCCCGCTAAGTTGATATGAAAAGTATTTGTGAAGTGTTCACAAGCGTTCAAAATAACCATGTGGAAAAAAGCTTGTTCAAGCGTTCAGATAGGAGAAGACTAAATTTAACTCATCTCTCAATAGCCAATTTAGAAAAAACTACTTTTTGAAGATGGATCAATAGCGCACTTTGCTTCGATTTAGGCTATATATGAGCAAATGATGCAAAATACGATTTTCGAAGTTTTGGATTTTCTATGTTGCACAAGTAGATACAATTTTTCAAGCTTGATTGAATCCCACAGAGACGTCACCGCAATGACGCATTTTAATTGGTAACTTGTCTTATGGTTTTTCAGTGATTTGATGAAAACAATATTGAGGTCCACTCAGACCTAATGAACTCTCGCTCCACTCTGACGCTGTTTTGAAGTTCGTAGTTTACTACCATCTACTTTTTTGCCTTCGAGTATGGGCTAATTTATGCTGTGGCACATTACCTGCACTTGAAACACTCCATTCGGCTTGCTGCACCACCACTCATAGCTGAGAACAAATGGGAAAAGGCATCCGTCTCTCTGCATTGCTGGCACATGATCGACGAGTGTCTGGAAGGAAGAGATTCTTCATGAACAAATTACCGTGATATTGCCTTTAATAAACAGACGTGTAAAGTTAAGCATCAAAAAGTTACTTAGAGGTAGCTGGCACGATAATTTGGTACTCGGCCTAAATGCTGGCAGGGTTTTATATATCGAGAAAAAACGAAGTGATCAAAAGCCTTCAAAGAAAATCTTTTGTTCATAATAATTCGAAGATGCAATTTCGGACGAATTTCCCATAGGCATCTTGATAATAACCGCTACGATATGTACCCATAAATCCATGCAGCATCGCGGTGCTTCATAGCATTTCCTTCGCTTTATATTTACTCCGCAAATGAAGCAATACGAGCATCAGGTACGGTCGTCCATTTGTGGGCGGGCGGGTGCGGTGGGCGTTCGGGTCGGTATGTTGTAGCTTCCTTATAAGGGTACTTTTCTGAAAAAGGCGCTACGTAGCGCTTGCTCAGGGTCGCGGAATTCCGTCCTGCCAGGCTTATAATCCTACTCGTCTTAGCGATTTATCGTGCCAACTGCCTTTAAGGTAGTGGCGATGAGCCGTTGCTCAAGTGACTTTCGCCGGAAAGTCAGTGACATCCCAAAGCGCGTTGTTCTGACCTACTAGTACAGTTGCTTAAGGCCACAGAGGTCGTACAGGGGGGCTGGGGTTTCCGGAGATTACTCTTATATTTTCTCTTCACTGGCAATTTCCTTGATAACTTCCCTTCCATATTTCAACACCACTTAATACGCTTCCTATCATGGGCCGTACCTTCAACAGTGTCCACGGAGGAAGAAATGAAACTTGGTTGAGAATTTTTTCGCTCTTCAAATCCTCCTTCTCGACGTTTGTAACGTTGTGCTTCCGTACTTCGCTCCCATAACCGGTTTTGGGGAGATAATAGGGTAGATCACCTCCATAGAAACTCGGAGAGAAGAAAGGAGTGAGAGAGCGGATAAGCGGAGATGGTGGCGCAAGTGAAAGCCAGCATGTCATGCCTGGCCAGCCTACACAGTCTTGTTTGCTGCAGATGATGGGGCATGCCAGGGAGGTGGGTTTGGTGCAGCGCTAGTCCTTCTACCTTTTTTCCTTTTGGTGAGCGACAACACTGCATGCTATCGTCCGTATCTCCTATCTTCGTTTCCCACTGATTGTTGTCGATTACTCGCTTCAGCAGCTGGTGGAGAAAGAGCTGGCGGAGCGCCAAACCCAGTCTCATTGACACGCCCCATCAACCGCAGCGAATAAGGCTGTACACTGAAGTGGACTGTTGTCCAAAAAGAATGGAACTATTGTCCAAATCGAAACGGTATTTTTTCCATCCCAAGATAGAGAGCACAGTGAGAGAGCCAAAAAGGGAGCTCGGCGGGCTGTCTGTGCAGACTTCATCCTGAGGGTCAAAATTCAGTACGATACCATTTCCTTGGAGCGAAAACCACCACCCAATCTAGTTCAACAGAACTCTCGAGAATGAATTTCGCTCACCGTGCCATTCTTCGTCCTTTAGTGTAACCTTATGCTCCGATGTTTCTGAGCCGACCAACTTGACTGTGACGTACTGTGGTTGGTTGAAATATGTAATTAAACTATTCAATGCAGAGCCCACAAAATGAGGCACCAAACGCAGGCAGTTCTAAGAGAATGCAACTTACAAAGAGTCCCAGATTCACCGTCTCCGAGGGTATTGGAACGCCTACGTGCTAACATCTGGTAGTGAAATTGGGGTTCTGTCCAAAAACGAAGGCATTCCCCTTGAAAGAAGATAGTAATATAATGAGATGCCAATGAACCTCTGAGTGAGCGAAAGGCACAGTCAGATGGAAAACTTGCCGAGAAAGAAGCTCCATTCTGTTGAAATAAATTTTCAATGCATATGTGCCTGGAGCAATGTCTGCGCATTTGAAAGGCAGAAACACCAGATCGTCACCCGCAGCTTCAGGTGTACACACTTCCACTTCTTTATCAGTTGCAGCCGAATAGAGGGCAGCTTTTGTGACTGGAAAGCAGAGTGATAATCATTAGACTCATACTTCGAAAGAGTGACATGTTCACAAACTAACACCAGCAAGTCGTGTAATTTAGAGTGAAGGTAAAGAGAAAGAGACTGAAACCCAACCTTTTTGAGAACGGTAATGCATCTCAAAACAAACACCACCTTCAGCTCTGCAAGGCGCTCCTGGTTCCTGCCATGGGCGAGATGGATCCACCGCGCTGCCGCCCGGGTAGTCAAACGTCTAACCGTAGCCAAACGCACTACGTGTCTATGCCCTCATACTTCTAGTTGCTCTATACCTCTGACTGTGTTGCGGGATTTTGGTACCCATGCAAATGCTGCAACTTGAAAAGTGCTTGGGCGGCGTATGGAGACTGGCACTTGGGTACCATTACCCTGTTATCCTGTTCCCATGTCCTTTGAGCAGGAAAAGTGAAACGCTACTGCAGTTACGGGACTGTTCACCTCGCACATTCGGAGGCGAGGCAGTCGAAGCTCACTCCATTCCTTAGCTATACGAATTTTCCATGACTTAGGATGATTTCAAACTTCAACAAGTCGTGTGTTTACCTTCCACCGAAGACTACTCCAACTATAAGGTAAGACGACAGCGACCTAATTTTGGTCTACTAGTATGAATATGTGCCTTACTCAGGTCTCGTTTTGAGTTCGGGCGAGAATCAGGGATGAAACGGCTAGCGTTTTGAACGAGATGTTCCGTGAAAGCACGTGAAGTCAATCAAGAACTTTGAAAATCCCTATTTTTGCTGGGCTTCTGTTGCGGACCTCCCAAACACCTGCAGTTTCATTTTTGGCCTTACTACCCACGCTGCGATACCATAGAATGTGCCAAATAGCGAGTGATAAGGTTTTCTGGGCTCGCATACCCGTTGCTAGAGCAACCCATTCTTTGCCCCCTCATGTTACAAAACCTTTACCGACTCCACAGGCCTTGGCAATTTCTAGTCCAAGCTCTTGCTTGGTCGCATTGACCTTGACCAACGTCGGAGGCCAAAACAAGGGAACTGTTCCAACAGTTTATAGCAGTCCATTTTAGTCATTTTCACTCCTGACAAAATAGCTAGCACTTATCGCTAGGCTACGCTGACCCTCATATTCACAGTTTATGATAAAACCCTTCTGGCTAATCAGTGAACGAAGCCTTTTTTAAAATGTACTAATCAATAGGAAAGCTCGGGAGATCGGCAGTACGGATGCGCGTGACGCATGCAAGCTATGAGGCACCGTTCAGACTTCGAGATGACGCAGGATTGATGCGCCACATTCCAAAACGTTGGTTAACCTCGTTCACAGCACAACGTATAGCCCTAGGGGCATATAAGTGCAGTATCTAGTAATATAGAAGACTTTCTTTCCGTACCGAGAGAAGAGCCATTGGGGCTCACTAGGAGCGCTGAATAGTGAGAACTGTTGGAGACAGAGAACGAATCTGTTTCGATATATTGATTGCTGGCACCGGTGTAGTTGAAAGGTTTATAAGATACCATGTCACTCCCGACGATTCCACCAAAGAAATTGCCGAAAAACTAAAACAATTTCAGGAATTATTCCTTCATTATTACTTTATTATTATTTTACTTTATTCAAAAATTTTTTGCTTAAACCGCCTGTGAACTTTATACGCGCTTGCGCCACTTCACGCCAATTGGCGCCAACCACCTTTTGGACTAAAATGATGGGAACTTGCACACACCTGCGCAATGGGCTCACTAAGGCTGAGCGCATGCCCTACCTTAGCATGGCGCAGATGATCACAGTGCGCTACATTGGCGCTGGCGCCAAGAAAGAATGTCATATCCGTGATCAGGATGTGAAGTATCCCTCATTTACAGCTTTTCATCGACCTCGGTGAGAAAAGCTTAGGGGCCAAATCGGCGCCTACAGGGACCAAATGGCCTCAAAAACGGGTTTTGTATTCAGGACCACTGAACAACCTCTGTAGGGGAAGTTTCTGCAACAAATTCGTTTCTGGAGTAGTAAGAGTCGAATAGTGCTGGAACTTTATTTCATTTTCGAAAATGTTGTATATAGACGCTTACCTTGCGGACAGATGTGTAATCCTTCATTCTGAAGGCACCACCTCCACTTTTAATTGCCAAACTGCTGAATCGACCGAAAACATCACTCGTAAATGTCGTATAGGTTTCCACCAATATAAAATAGATCTGTAATGTAATAAGAGAAGTTTAGCACGAAAAGTTTCAATGAACAGTTCTTCTTCACCTTTAACCTCTTTGCATAAAGCGTTTGCAATAGGGTTATGTCTTCAATCATACCATCTCCAGACTCTGTGTCCACAATAACAATAATATCTAAAAGTCCATCATTTCATTTCGTTCATGCTGGCGTTGCAACAAACTTTAACAGCATGTAGACTTTTTTAATTTTTCTGTGGTTATCCATTGTAGCTTCTCAAAGGCTTATGGCACCAAATGTGTACTCGGTCTAAAATGCTAGCAAGGTGCTAAATAATGGGTAAATGAAGAAAAATCGAGGTGAGATGATCGAAAACCTGCAAAGACGAGCCATCTTTTTTGATGACTCAAAAAGCACTTTCAGACGAGATTTCCGTTGGCATGTTGCACAAAACCACTATGGTAGCTGCGACTGCATGTATGTACTCATGTTTCCGTGCAGCGTGCTTCATATCAGTCCCTTCGCTTCATATCTTTACACAGCAAATGAAGCAATACGAGCATCAGGTACGGTCGTCCATGTGGGCATCCTGGTCGGTATGTTGCAGCTTAAAAGGGCGCTGTAGGGGGCCCTTCCCTTCAGGGGCCCGGAATCCCGTCCTGCTAGGCGCATTAGTTTAACTCGTCTCAAAGGCAGTTGGCACGATAAATCCCCCAAGACGACTAGGATCAATACTCCTGGCAGGATAGAATTCCGCGACCCTGGGCAGGCGCTGCATAGCGGTTTCCCCGAGGAAGGTGCCCTTATAAGGGCCCTATCAAGCCACAACTTTACGTCCCAAACGCCCGCCACGCCCGCCCGCCCACAAATGGACGACCGTTCCTGACGCTCGTATTCATTCATTTGCTAAGCAAATTATGAAGCGAAGGGATTGGTATGAAGCGGCCGTGATGCTGCATGCATACATGGGTACACATATGCAGCCGTATCTTCGGTAGCGGTGATTGGTAAGATGCCTACGGGAAACTCGTCCGAAATCGATTTACAAGTCACTGAGAACGGAGGCTTTTTCTTCGCAGGATTTTGACCGTTTCACTCCGTTCTTTCGCCATTTCCCCACTATACAGCGCCCTACTAGCATTTTAGGCTAAGTAGGAAACCATCGTGCCAACTGCCTTTAAGGGTAGAGTGTACATTCTCATCCGTGGAACTGGTCCATGCCGTGCGTGTGCAGTAGCGTGCTACATTCTCCTGTAAAAATTGAATGGAATGGAGCTGAAGGGGCCCTAGCAATCCTCGAAATGCAGCTCTTCCGTCGACGTCTGCAACGAAACACGCACAGTCGAACCCGTTCTTCACCAGCTGTTGAAGCGAATAAGCGACAGACTGCTTCATATCGTTTGTAGCAGTCGCTCTCCATCAATCCGTTGTCATGTACTCGCTTTGCCGGGTTTGGCAACGCGTCAAACCCATTTAGCCGAGCACTCCCCATCATCTACAAGGAACACATCCGTGGTCCCTGATCCTTGCCGTACGAGGCTACAGAGTATTACTATCTGGACACCGTCAGCATACTATACCCAGCCACAGCAAAAAGCGCCCCTTTTCTGCTTGTTCTCTAACGCTGAGTACGTCTTTCGCTGCGTGACATTGATATTGACGCAAAAGCTACACCTTGAAGATAGCGCGGAAGACCACTACCCTACAGCACCTTTTCCGTGCACTTTTGAGCAGGAGAGCGTAGCACCATTCTGCCGCTGCGGACCGCAATCTCGCACATGACAAGGACCGTCCTCGAAGGTGACTGCACAGTTTATTTTCAGTGTTCTCCACGAACGCTCAACTTACCTAGTTTCGAAATAAGACCGTGCACAAAACTGGTCACAAGACTCCTGTCAACCAAAGTTCCCCGCTGCAAAGGCCCGGGGGTAGTTTCTCATCACATCTAGTGGTTGAGCACTTGGAGGGAGATGGAAAAGTAAGAGGAAAGAGAGAACGAGGGGGTGAAAAGAAGGAACGAGGAAGGAAGGTGAAGGAGGAGAGGAGGCTTCGCGGTCGACAATTGTCCTGAGACAGCACAACAAGTTCAAGTTGAATAGTGCGGTTCATGAGTGCGGTTTAATCGAATAAAAAAAATGTGAGTTCATCTTTTTTCCCCAGTCTATTGGATATAACTTATAATGTGCCTTGTATGAACTTTTATCAGAATTTTTCCTAATCCTGAATTATAAACTAGGAAACTAGTGAACCCCCCGTACATAAGGTACTACTTATCCATTTTCGGTTTCTCGTTTCAGTGGGTGCGGCTCATGTATTCCTTCCAAAGGTATACGATATTTGCATGTTGTCACTCCAAAGGGACCTGAATGGTTGCTGCTAACCGCTTTCTACTCTTCACATACGACTAGGGAAACCCTTGGATTGTGGAAGTGCTATAAATCAGTCTCTCCATCATTCATGAGTGTAGGCGGTACATGAACAACTGATTTTCATCATTTCGATTTTCGTCCACATTTTTTACTATTGTTGTATATTTGTACTCACCTTTACTGAAAGCATCAGCATTCGGCGACAGTAAATCGTCAGTATTTATTCAATTGTTTATCACCTTTTGATGCATCTAGCCCCAAAAAGATTTGGAAATTTCAGTACCAGTTTCAGCAGTTTCAGTAGTAGAAATTTCAGTTTCAGTTTCGCAAGTACCTGAGTAACTTTCATGAGCGATCAATGCGCTTCGCAAAGCT
>MU913056.1:0-19979 GCA_036418165.1 Cooperia oncophora
GCACATACAAGACAAAAAGGAATAAAAACTGAAGGATAAAGCTTTTAATACTGAACAACCTTTTTTTGGGACACGGCACGCATTCAACTGCTATTGAGAATCGTAGTGGCTCAGTGAATGCCATATGGCCTATATGACTTGCTACGGCTTGATTGGCCTAGACAGGAGCCATTCCGAGACTCAACCCCAGGACTATGCGTGTAGTAAGCGTTCCACTCGCCACTGCACCACCTTCGCCTCACAAAAATGAATGGCTGGAAAAATTGAGAAGACAGCGCTTGAGTCATGCACTGTGTCGAGGCCCCCCAATTCGTAAAAACTGGGGACGAGCCAAGCTCCAGAGAATCTACACTGGTTTTTTCAAGATTTTCTCAATCTACTTTCCGATTATCCCGGGCATTTTCGGCGGTTGCCTTCACTTCTTCGTGCTTTGCACGTCCAACCCCCACAGAGTCCTACATATGTACCGCATGCTAGATTATTTAACTTCCCTCATTCTTCCATAATCCTTAACTTGCTGCCTTCTCATGCCTATTACAGCTTCCTCAATCTCCATCTGTGGTCCTGGGCTTTCCCTTCAAAGGCAGCACCCGCGTTCATTTATTCTGCCCTCTCTGGCTGTCGTTGCTCACCCTATGAGGATGGTGGACGTACTAGTTTCGCAACTCAAAAATGCGAGAGAATAGCGGCGCCCGCTCGTGAAGAGTCGGCCACCCCGCCCACCTGGCGACCACTACGCCCAACTTCATTTCTAATGGTTGCCTGATGGTGCGGTTGTTCTGCTGCTTCTCTCCACGTCGAATGGTGAGAGTGAGGTGATAAGGGAAAACAGCTGATACCAACAAGTGAGAACTCGTGCGGCCGCGCCTTCTCTTCGCCTTAAGCACGTACAACCTCAGCTCGGCGTGGGGTCCTATATAGGGCATATCCGATGATTTTTTTTGCATTTTTCTTCACTAATGAACTACTTGCTACCTTGTTGTCACTGTCTGAGCCCCATAACTCATCAAATTGAACGCGGGCGCTGCCTTTAAGTCAACTGGCACATAACTCCACTTCTGTTTCTCAGCAACGCTACCCACAAACTTTATCGGACTTATTACGACAATCCTCCGTCCGCCTCAAAGACAAAGCGCCATACAAGTTCCGTCCTTTGAAAGGAAGTTGAGTGCATTCAGAAGACTGACACGCCTAATTTTCAGCAACGAGACATCCACAATACCTCAACAGTATAAATTTATTGAACCTGTGTAGCTGCAGTAGCATCACGTGTCTCCTGATGGCTCATAAGCACAATCCTCGACTGAGAGATAAACTCTATCTAGGTACATACCACAGACTAGGTATCAAGCAATTGGATTATTTCACTGACTGGCTTCTGCAGCGGATAATTTCAGAATGCTCTATCCGGATGCAATAGAATCTATGGAACTTTTAACAAACTTTTACAGCAGTATCGAAATTTTCCACTCTCGAGTAACGTAAACCGGTTGGTAAACGCACATTAGCTGCGTCACCTTCGAACCACACATGTACCGTCCACACCTTTCCCGTACATATTTATTAGGAGACTTGACGGTGCTGCTTAATGGCCTTTCTCGACTATGTATATAGGTGACAGATAAGCTGTCGCAGAAATGGACATATCAGCAGGTTATTGGAACAACTTCCAGAGTTATAACAAAATTTCGAATTGAAGGTTGAGAGTTTCTTCAGTTAACAGTCGCTATTCTGTGGGGAGGGCCACCTAATCAGGCTCGACAAGTAGCAGAGAAGTCCTGTTTTTCGTGCAAAACAATTTTGAACTTTAGGTATTATCTCATGCTAGCATTCTCTGCGCAGGATTTGAAGTAGACTGGAAGTTCCTTCACGTCAAGTCCCACGGTTGATTGAATAGGCGGAGTCAGACAGGGCCCAGTGTCTCTCTCAGTGGTCAGTCTCACTTTGCAGCATCGATTGCCTGTGAAACACATGGGGGGGGATGTGGTTGGCGACTGGGGAAGGGGGGAGTCGGTATTTGGTCTTTATTGGGAGAGGATAGGATCGTACCGAGACCCTCCTTCGAAGGGGGAGGGTCTTACTGACACCACCATCTCACACATCACAACGCTGTACCCTTTCGCCACTGCACTGTCAGTGATCCTAGTTAGGTTGTAGCCATATCATTACATATCACCCTGAACATACTGCGAAAATCAAAGGAGGGTTCCCTTGGAAATACAGCTCGTTCGTTTTTCCCTTGGTCCAGAATTAAACTGAGAAAATGAATGAGATTCCGATCAAAATGGGCAATTTCCCCGATCATGGGTTTACCTGGACAAAAACCTAAAATTCGCTGCTGCTTGGCGCACACTTTGAAAAACGAGAGGAGCACAGTTCATTGTTCAATTGAAATTTGTCCTCGACAGAGATAGGCATGACGATGATACGATACATACTGGAAACGTGTTCTCATGCGGAACTTTTCACTATTACCCTTCATGGAACTCCTACTCTTCAGTTACCATTTAGCGATATCAATTCACGCACTTACCTCGATCACCTACTTAATTGAAGCCCACCGCACCAGCTAGAAAGGAGCACTCGGGCTAGTTAGCAATCTCAAGGTGGAAATACTGCTTGACTTTCACTTTCCCAAATACTCTGCAATACTGTTACTTGGAGAATGTGTGCCAAGTATGTGGGCTGAAGGGTGTAGTGCGCCTTTAGCGTCGTAAATCACCGCAAAACGCACTGCTCTAAGCCAGCGTAATGGAGCGCTGCTCATTCTGCCAAACTCGAAAAGCTAGTGAAGGGCGGGGCCGAACAGCTGCTCACTTGCTGGTACTCGCCCGAGGTGACTTCACTCGTCGTGAGCGCGTGCCGCGGCAACCGCGCTGCGCCGACATGCCATCATTACGGTGCACGTGACCGTAACTGGTGAGTTATTTCTATACGATTCTGTAACGTCTTCCTCCATGGTAGGTCTCCCTCTCTCTCGTACTGTGCTCCCATGTTCCAGATAGGTGTCGGTTGGATGGGTCTTCTCACAATGAAGGGTGTTCTCCTTCGCCAGCTTGTTTGAGATTGGCGGAGTATGAATCAGTTTCCTCTGACTATCACTAGAAATCTGTTAATCTGCTGATTGAAAGCTTATGGTTGACCCTCACAGGAACACAACGATTCATAAGAAATGTTCTTGGCATCAGCATCCTTTTAAAGCACAGTTCGCGACCGCAAATTGCGGGAAACGGAACTCAAATAGGCACAAAAAAGTGCTAAGTATCTGATTAGCGGAGAAAGGCAGTAGAAAAAGCAGTCCGAAATGTTACTAGGAGAAGATAACATGTGCTACTAGCCTAGTAAGCAAGCGGCCGTGAAGGGCTCGACATGGCGCTAAAGGTGTCCATGGGCCTAATTAGTCAGCTTCTAGCGGAGTTCTTGCCGTTTTTCACATTTTGAAAGTAGCGCAGCCTCAAAAATCGCCTTCCGGATCGTCCGACACATTTGAGAGGTCATAGCCTTATTTTATCGCGGAATGTGCCTTTAACTCCTGAACTTGCTTCTCATTTATATTCAGTTGCCGAGCTTTCCGAGGAAACTTCGAAGGCAGAGAGACCGCTGCAGCTTGAGAGCTACCGTATCACCCAGTTGACCCCACGTATCTATCTCCTTATCCCTGAAACGTGGCATTTGGAAATGGCATAGGACGCTTCACTCGTGGGATATTTTAGTTTGGACGAGCTATCTTCTGTGTTGGGCAAAGATGTGACCACATTTGTCTTAAATTGAATATCCCACCAAACGCGCAACCACAGGCACGTTTACCTGAAGTACACTGCCACGCCTACCGCATCTTTGAGATTTCGGGTGTATCTCGCAAAGCTACTCTTCACTGTCGACGACCTAGCGCGATTGCAGAAATGAATGACGAATAACTGCTCAAAATCGTCGAAACTGTCGAAAATCCGCTTGAAGGCTCGGTCCAAGGCCAAACGCAACTCCATTTAGAACCTTGAGAAATTCGTTTGGATATAGACTGACTACCTGGGAACTCTTCTCTTTGTCTCTAAGAAATTTTGAAAAAGTGTTCCCATAGTGAGAGCTGAAAACATGACATTGGGTCTGCTTTTAACCAGCGATCGTTTCACTAGGAGGAAGTACACTAGCGAAAAAAGAAAGTGACAGGAACCGAAAGAAAGCAATTTTCGTGGGTTGAAGCTTTTAAAGAGGAGAATCTTGTCATAGATTTCATCGAAAACGCTCTCATTCTCTAAGCTCTAGCGAGGGATTCTGAAGATGCCGGCTTCTTTGTGATCTCTCAAAAGAGGTGATCATTTTCATTAGGAACAGCAGCAACATTTCTGAAAGAATCGTGGATGTCTTTACATTGTGTTGTGCAGAAGCCTTATTGGAATTTCGATTGTAGAGAGGCACGGAAGCCTTATCCGTATTTCACATTCTTGCCCACCTAGCCGACGACCTTCATGGAGCTGCGGATCAATTTGAAGTGTCGACGAACACTTTTATCAATCTCTTGCAGCAGACAAACCTCCTTCAGTCGCTCAAACTGTGACCGTTGCCATCAAGCATGGACAATGAACTCTGTCCGGCTGGCATGAGAGTCGCCAAGTAAACCTTCAGTCCAGTGAGGTGACAGTTTTTTCAAGGGCGACTCGTTGGAGTTGGCTCTCCTGCCTTCTCTGATAAACTACTGCAGCTGCAGCCAAGATTTTATGGCGATTCAGACGGCTTACCTCGCCGTCCTGCGCCTTCTCCAGGTCCGGGAAATTCAAAGATATGCGTGAGCCCGTGAAAACATTGGACATCACCATAGACAAGAGCATCTGGGTATTTGCCACAGATAGCAAACCAAATGAACCTGTCATAGAACATATGGTGGATGCTGTTCGGCTTGGCTTTTACACTTCCGCTGGTTTTTTTGTTAGTTCCTGCTAACTCGCACGCTTTACCTTGGTGAGACCTGTAGACTCTCGTGAAGTATGACGGAACTCCTGTTCTTGCAGAGTTTCGCAGGAATTTGCAGGCCTCCACAGGAGGAATGATGGCAATGATTGCTGGAAAGCAGCAAATGCCCCCACCAGACGCCACACATCGAAATCGAGGGTATTTACTTAGCCATTGATGAACTGACTCACAGTAGGGGAGGGCTTCAGATGGGTATCTCATGGAGCCAATTGTGGTTTACTTATGTTTCGAAGACGAACGAGACTAGAATTGCTGTGAAGAGGACTTTCATCTTCTCCCTGCCTTCCTACAAAACCCTTCAGATTACTTGAACTGTCACGTATAAAATTTACAAACCGTGCAACCGGTGACCAGCACGGAACGAGCATAATATTTGATGTGATGTGTTCGGCTATGAACAGCCACCGTCACAGAAATATGCCTCACACATGTCCGCGATTAGACTATTCTCCTAAAATCGACTTTCTTGCAGGGTAGCAGATAAGAGCTGCATTATACACAGAAAGCAAGAAGTTCACCACGCTTGACTGACGATCAGAGTTCTCATCCTAGTTGTAAACGGCAAGGGAATTCGATCCATTACTCTCCTTTACACCGAGACAACTGTTGAGAGAAGTGACTTTTTTGGCTAGAACGGATGAGCACTTGCAGGACAGGTAGCAGCAGAGGAGGTTCCCGTTCAGTTGATGGAGTGGTGTGGTAGATGAATAGGTGTGATAGATCCACTTTTCTTTCAATAATCCACTATAGCGAATTATGTTAGACTCTCCCTCCGGTCAAAGACAATTCTCGCTCTCAAATGTCACGCAATCGTGAAACAGTAGCCCATAAGTGACTCCCCAGTACAGAAAGAAGCGAAAAACTTGGGAACACTCCGAACTGAGACCCCCTTCGTAGTAGGCGCCTTGAACGAGTTTGTCAGAACCCAACCAGCATGATTCGACGCGCAACCAATTCCAGCAAGAACACAGGAAATCACTCTACGACGCTCCCGGCAACGCTATGTACGGACGCAATTCTGCTTGAAAGTCGTTGTCTTGCAGAGTGAAAGTGATCGTGACTTCAATGGTTGCAGTCATTCGCGCGCGCCTCCAGTTTCTTTATCTCGCCGTTTTGAGTGACGGGGTAGTATGTTCTCTCCGAGTGCGGACAACGACACCAAATGCACAGAGCCATTTCGGACCTCTTGAACGCGGGACTTGTCTTTAAGGCTGCTTATGCGTTAGTAAGCCGACTAAGAATCCAAGAACTCAATTCTTCTCAAACGGATCGATCAATGCCAATAACTTTATCATACTTTCGGTACCATATAGCAAGCAGTTCCGTTAAAAAATCAGAAGACGCTGCTGGGCAATTCTGGGCATGACAGCGTCCCCTCTCCATTACGTGTCGGCCTACAAATCTCAAGAAAAAAATTGATGATTATGGAAGGCTTACTTTGCCCATGCGGTTAGCGCGGACTGCATTTAAAATATGCTGGTGACAAGCCTTGTTGTACAACAACCTTACCTGCGCGCACTGTATGTCACGTTCAGCTGAGAGTCTTTCACAAGCTCAGAGTATGCGTAACTCGCGAGCTGCAATAAATCACTTGCTGAATGGTCGCCTACAGCTTTCTCTAGTGGCCGCCGATTCTTGGAGAGTGCGCATTCGAGGTCGGGGCGGGTACAGTGGGTCGAAATACATCTATTCCATTTTCTCGTAAGTGATAAGTTATCCGCACACTTGGAGGTTCTTTCCTTTCTCAAATTTGCAGGCACCTATAAGGGTGAAGCCGAACTGCATGCTGATTCTTCCCGAGGAACACTGTATCCTCCTGAATAAGACGAGGAGCCATGCAATCACATTGACTACGGTTACTACGTTCTGGCCTTTGGGAAAAGTTCTCTCGAATACGATACTCCTGCTGAGAGTCTGCATTCAGCACAACGGCAAAAATCATGGCGACTCAAAACACTCAAAATTGGAAGAGTATTATTTGCAAATGCAATACTCAGTAAACGGGATTTAATTGCAATACCAAACGAATTCTTCCTCAAGCTCATTACATAACATCACTCCCCGAAGGTTATCCTTATTCCGCATTCCATTGAAGACAGTTTCTCCATATTCATTCAATTAATGTACACCTCATATTTCGTTGAGGTAAAGGCATCATAATACTGCAGAAAGATAAACTGCACAAGGGTTGACCAAAGTAAGAGCAGTGAATACTAGGCAATACTTTCTGAGAGAGGTAGAATGAAAGTCTAAGCTGCTCAGCAGTAGAGTAAATTCTGCGATCGGTCCCTGAACTGCACTACTGTTATGTCTAGCTCGAGAATCAGTTGGGGTCGGCCTTAACGTAGCAGGATTAGAGGTTAGAAAATACGCAGTTAGAGTATTGAAATACAGCCTTGCAGCCAATTGTATCCGCCGTGAATATACAGGGCCATAGCAACTCAAATGCCGCAATACTAAATGTAAACTGGATGCATAGCGTAACCTTGAAAGCCCGTAAATGTCTGGTCAATGTTGCTCTTCTTGAGTCGAAATCTTTTCTTTAGTAGCATAGCAGGAACAGAATAACCACAAGTTAGCCATAGGATTTAGCTTTCCACTTCTATTTGGACCTGCAAAAGAAAACAGGCCAAAGCCTAACAACAAACCAAGGGAAGAGTTTGAATGTCGCAGTCAAATGAAATCAACGAGCTTTCTTCAGGATCGTAGCGGCCCTCTGAGTGGAAGGCAACCAAGACGTCCCGATTCGAGACGTTGAAGCGAATGTTCAACTTCACCCCATCAGGCCATAAAAGGCATCACCCCGCGCAATGTACAAAGGTAGCGCCAAATTTTCGAGAATGATTTTTGTTTCGAATTTCATGTGCGGTAGTCCCTTTACTGCAAAATATACGAAATTCGGCTTTGCCACGGATCTGCTTTTACGGTGGAGGTTTGATTGTCGTTTTCGTCTTCTTCTCTTTTTTATCTGTTTCTCTACAGTTCGCCACTCTTTCCTCTTCAACTCCTTTGGAATTTCGGTAGCGCTAAAGTATTGATATGAACTGAATAGCATTCAATTGACTTTGCCGAAAGCAAAATATAAGGTCCTATAAATTGCGAGCTCAAAAATGGGTCAAGTGTTACCCATATTGATACTGTTTCAGCATTTATGACGTAGTTTCGTGTCACTTATCACGCTTACTTTTATTCGTTTTCGTTAATTTTCGCAATTGTGGTGATTTAGGCCTCGGAAAATCGCACGTGTTTGCTTGGAGTCATGCGCGTGATCACTTCTCTACTCTTTGACTTCGTTTATTAATCAATTTTCATGTTTTGGAATCGTAATACTTCCGTCCCACTATCCTCTCCGTTTTATGCAAGCGGTTCCACATTTAATAGGTCCTGTAAAGTTCCTCATATCTCAGGATCAGAAAATTCCCTTTGAATCCGCTACGTCCATAAAAAAGGTCCTATTTTATGTAGCATCATGCCCAATCCAGTCTTGCTAACTGTCCTTCTCTTCCGAACACACGATTTCTGAGGTTTACATCTTATGATTACGATGGATCCACAACCAATTGTCTCTTATCTATGGCTCATTGGTACAGTGCGTGCCAGCACAATTCCACAGTACACAGAATTTTTCGATTAAAAGACACGGTCGAAAGCAAGACCGACTCACAAAAGCACTGTTCAGAAAGCTGATTAAGCCATTTGACGTAGTGGTGATTGCCTGAAAGCTTTGGAATCGATATTTATCCAGAACCTTTTGTAGTTTTTGCTCTCATCAAAACTAAATTACGAGAGTTGGAACTCACCAGACTTGTCCGGGAGGACTTACTTGTACCTCCCGGACAAGTCTGGTGAGGGCTGGCCCTTGCAAGTTGTTGTATAGGCCATATCACATTAGCCACTACGATTCTGAATGGAAGTAAACCAGGTGCCGCATCCCAAAAAACGATTTATTAACAGGGGGAGCTTTATCCTCCATCATTCACCTGACAAGGAGAATAGCGAACTTATCGCGGCGATGAATAAGTAGAAAAGACTCGCCAATCTTGCCCTGCTGATCACGCAACTACATTCGGGAAGGTCCGCTAGCTCCTGTTCTGTTACAAAAGAGTCCGGGATTCTGAGTGCTTATTGGAGCAAGAAACTGCATCAAAAGTACGGGTCTAGTGCCAGTGGTATTGATGTTCTCAACACTTGTTGTGCTCTATTTAAGCTTATACACTATGCTATTGCAGGTGACTCTAGTTTAGGTATCAACTTCAGTACTATTTCAGCCTCTAGCCATTGTGAGGCACTTGTAGGGTCCCCTGTTTGTACTCCTGAACACTCCTGAAATAATTCACGGCAGCTCGTTTTTCTCGATGATAAATAGCTCAGAAATGTTCTCTGTTGTCGAGCGCAACAAATAGGATTTTTTTTCTCTGGTACTTCCTTTTCTCCAATTGGATGCCTGGTCTTATTGACCAGCACTTCATCGTACTTTGAATTCAGTAACTGTGATTATTGTTGTTGCTGGAAATAACTTGCAAAGATGTAAAGTTAAAGTGTACCTTCTTCGAGCGAATGAAAACCTTGAGCTTTGATTCAGCAACTGCTGTGGCTGCACTTCTTGTTTTTTCACAGGCTGAGCTAGAGATCGTGGGATCAACTTTTTGGGTCACCTTCAACGAACTCCAGAAGCGAACTTGAAACCATTGCAAATAATAATTCATTTAGTGCGTTCATAAATATAATGGCGTATCCACAGTAGAAATTTATTTCTTCTGTAGATCCAATAAAACGCTCATTGTCGCCCGAGGAACCCAGAATTTCCCGGTCACTCTAAAAAGTGTGCGCTGGTCACAGGGCTGAATAGAGTCGAAAAAGCCGCTCGAAAATTGCTTGCTGAGGCTAACCCTACAAGCAGTGGTAATAAGCGCTCGGGCGAAGTGGTCATCGATGGTAACCTGCTCCATAAGATGCACTTGACGTTAATCGCAAAATTGCCTTCAAAATCTATCGTTTGCTTCTCAGCATGTAGTTATGGAGGACCTTTCTTAGTGAGAACTTGTGGGTAACGAGATCAGCCGCCCAGCTTCTAATATCTTTCCGAACAATCTTCATATTCATCGTTAGTGGAATGAAGTGCCCCTAATGCAAAGTTTCAGCCAAACTTCGAAATTTACAAAACTGGAAGACAGAAACAGGGCACATCATCGTTGGGATTGCCCAACAAGTGGGTCGTACATATTTGACCAACGCTGTGGGGTCGCAAAGTTAACAGCAGGCACTACCGTGCAGCGCAAACGTGTCAGTGTGCTGAGTCTCGTATAGAGAAACTTGCTTTGTAGAGAACCGGATAAAATCGTAACAAGCAATACAAATGTTTCAAGCTGTTATTGTTTGATAACTTTAACGCCGCAGTACGCGATCGAAAGCTATCACAAGAATGCTGAGTTATGGGCAAAAGTCGGACCACGGACGGGATTCGAACCCGCATCTTCTGCTTACCGGGCAGTTGCGTTCCCTATTACGCTACCGAGGCCACTTTTGACCACTCAGCTCAATGGCTATTTGTGCCATAGCCTTACAGCACTCACACGTTCAACGTGATGAGCCGGTTAGCCGATATCGGCAGTGAACCGCAAGGCTGAAGGCTTTTTACAAGTTTCAAGCTGCTATTTTTCGAAATACAAAATGTGATTAATTGAACTGGTCTAAAATAAGCAGATATATTAATAGGATGACATGATTTTGTAAGTACGTAGGTGACTTAACAGTACAAACTGGTCTGGTTCACTGCGGGTGATGGGGCGTGTCCACGCGACTGCGTTTGGCGGGGCGGCAACCCTTTTTTTGCTTTCGGCAAACATATCATCCCGTTCGTACCAGTCGTTTTCCAGCAGCTGCGTCGCTTATCCGACTCAACAATTGGTGGAGAACGGTTCAGGAAACGAGCAGCCAAAACCGTTTTCCATCAATAGCATGGGGCGGACACGTTCCTTCATCCGCAACGAACAGGACTGTAAACGAGCGCGTAGGTAGGCCGTGAACCTTCCGGAATCCTATAAGCACATCTGCTCGTGTAAACAGGCATGACGTACAAGCTGCATTGTAAGCCGAGGCTCTATACTGCCGATTTGCACCACTTTTAGAAAGTGAGCGGGGAGTGGACGGAGCCTCCCACAGTGGGCGGGGCTTCACGTAGCAGACCAAAAACGCAAAAATTTTGAAAAATATCAAAATTCCGCAAAAGCAAGTGGGCGTGTCAAGGGGGCGGAGCCTAGATCGCCAAACCCTTTAGAGAGAACCCAAACCATATGTAAACCCAAACCCTATATATTTATCACGAGGCTTCAGCTGCTTTTTGACCGCGATGAAAAGCGAAGAAAAGTAGGTGTCGAAAATGCTGATTTTTGCCTCCTGGGTATTCCATTTCTAAGCCTGAAAAATAAAAAAAATGAAATTATACTAACAAACAAATAACACGAATAACACATTCTTGTAGAGCAGAAAGAGCACTTTCTGCTGAATGCAAACACTTTGCCAAACAACAAACAAATCATTCAAATACAAGCTCTATGAAGAAACCGAACGAACTTATTCCCCATCAAAATAGAATGGATCCCTTCGTGGAATAGGAGTAAGCAATGGTTGCTCCCATTAGCTTTACTTCTGGATGCGCCTCGCATCAGGCTCCCACGCAGAGGTAGTGGTGGTCAACAAACAGCTTGTCTCACAAGCTTTTAGGTCTGAATGAATATCCTGCGACCCTTCAATCAAGATTCCGAACCAAATTTTCTGTGATTAAGTGAGATCTCCGAACACCGAGGTGATCACTAATAGTTACTAGGACAGGTGCCCACCTTTCTTACAGCTTCTCGATTCCTCTCTCGCAGAAGTATGGCAACTCCGAAGAAAAGAAACAGAAAAGGACCGCAAGCCACAAAAGCACTTTTTGAAATTTTCGCTCTCCAACAGATGCAGTAGGAAATGATGTAGGTGGTAGTCAGAGGTCACTAAGTTTGATGAATAAGCTAGATGAGGTCGCATTCCCTGATTGAAATCCATAATCTTTTCGCGTAGCATATCGCCACATGCGGTCTTCTCATTACTGAAGAGTAGAAAGAAATTCAGTGTTTCTGAGCGGAATCCAGCGTTGCGTCATCCATGTTTCAAAGTTCGTAGGTATAGATGGTGACCGTCACTGCTGTGCCACTATCCAGCGACATCGCCTTCAGGTTCCATCTCTCGTATTCGAGGCCTCTTCAGCCGTGGCCTTCGTGATTTCCCTTGAGCTGATTCCAGTAAGGTCCTTTTCGATGACGTTCCGTCTATTCTCTCGGGCTCTTCGTGGTGGCTTTTCTGCGACGTCAGAGTCTAGCGCTTTTCTTGTTGGGTGGTCCTCAGCCATTTTGCAGCGTACCCATTCATCACAATAGCTGCTCTTGTGTATCCAGCAAGCAACGAGGGGAAGACGATGCGTATCCTTCTTCGAACACGATTCTCCGCATGAATTTGGAAAGGTTTCACTCTTTACTGGTATTGAGCAAAAGGGAGAAAAGTTTCTAAACATTTGACCTATTCTGTATGTTAATGTGGTTGGGGGACGTGGTTGTCCCAGGTGGAAGGGCGCAAGCTACCTCTGCAAAGAGGTAGCATTCGCATTCCCACAACGGGATGCCTCCAGTGCACATTGGAAAACGACAGTATCGCGAATTACAGTGGACGATTTTATGCTTGGTGATCGATGGTGACAACGAAAGGACATCAGGTAAAGACCAACACTAAGATACAGCTTAAAGAGATGAAGTTTTCTATCACGTAGTTGCGTTATACGTCTTTTTAGTTCTGATAATGATATTATCATTATATTAGTCCATTATTTGCTGAAGTCACGGAATACTTCCAGCAACGAGATGCGAATAATCCCCACTTCTAGAATCCTTTTCGCAGTAAATGCCGTGCTATTAAAAGATGTCGACTGATAGCAACATATACAATAGTCTCCCTTGCTTCCAGTGATTTTTCATCCCGTAGGAATTTACCGCGTGCCACTGTTAACGTGCCGATTTAGAGAGCAGCGCGACAGTCAAGTGACGGTCCGCCTTCTTTGTACTCTATAAATGTGCAGTGAATCGCCTATAAACAGTTTTCAGCGTTGGACATCTAGACTTCACTTCAACAGACTGAACTTCATTGAATTTCTTGCACTCTTGCGGTACTGCTACGTCAGCGGTGTTTGACCCCAGAATTGCCTGAATTCTGCTCTAACCATATTCAAGATGCTAACAATAACAAGGACAGTGAGACTGAGACTACAAACTCCTTTTATCGGTACTATCGAAATGCAGCAGCAACGCATGCATCATAAAACCGATTTATGCGGCATGCTGGCCATTTCAGTTTATGATTACAGTAAAGTAGATATTTATTTTACTGAACCCCATCCAACTCTACAGCATTGTGCATGCTCCATGCTCTCTCGTCTCCAATAGAGTGAAAAGATGGGAAACAGATTATCGCGGGCTATGTGCTACCACACGTTTGTGGATGCAAGTCAATTCGCCTTTTTCTACTTTACCCCTGCAGCAAAGTGAAACTTGCCATAGCATTCTTCTCTTCAAACATATTACATCACCACTGCTACCACTCTCTCCACTCTTATAACTCACGCTCGCTATATTCGTGGTATATCCTGCTCACAAACACCAGTACAGCTATTGCGTTCTGTGTTAATTTTTACTAACTCGCAGAATGGCTGACGTAAAGAAGGCATGTCTCGCGTCGTTGGAAGTCGTACCGCTTGGTAGGGGAGCGAAGGAAGTACAAAATGGCAAGGACATCTACAAATTGTCAGTTGCAACCGGGATTCTCTCAGAACCTTGTCTTGTGCTCTTCTGGATGTTCAATTCAAATACTTCAGCTTGTTCACCAATCATCCAGACGTCCGCAAATATTTCAAAGGTGCTGAAAACTTCACTGCTGACGACGTGCAAAAAAGTGACAGGTGAATAGTAAGAAACCGTTCCTAGACTAGCAGAAAAGATTTTTGAAGCAGCCGAGAAACGGTATTCTCGACCGTTGTAACCAATTTGTCCACCAAGACCAACAATATTGGGAGCTGCATCTAAGAAGACAATGCTACAGCAAATAACTATGAACAGTTTGGCAGCGTGAGGTTATTGTAGTGGAACGTGTGTATGCGTGTGGTCTGTGGGCTTAATCCCAGGTGGAGTTGCCCAAGGAACCGAGTCACTTATCCATTCGGGGCCAGACAGTTGCCACGATTTCAGTAGGCAAGACTTTCACATTTGTTGCACTCTGCAAGTCACCGGGGACCATTCTGTACTTGAAAGCAACTTTGATTTCAAATGAAATGGAATCTATGTGCAGCAAAGATGATTTGTCCATGACGAAAGCAATACCCTCCAACCTTTTCTTGGTGCAGTAAAGTTTCACACCGTTTTGCTGGTCTTTACACTACTCGGATATACTTTGATGTAGCGTAGTCCAATATTTTTCCCAACGGGAAGCACTAAAAGTGGCTGCAATGTCAGCGTTGTAACTGCTTGCCTACTGCGGTATTCTTTAACAATTTTATCCAGAATACCTTTTTAGTCGACCGATTTCCGATTCCTGGTTGGGATACTTCTCTCAGTCACACCTAATTTGAGCGATAGAAGTCCTCATGTGCACCTCTTAAAATCATTGAAAAAAAACGCAGCTTCGGTTTGCTCCTGTTTCTTTGCTGCTGTAGCTCACATGATAAGACACATGATGAGGCTCTGTTTCTAGATTCGAAAAACTTGGTACTGGATTGCTACTTTCTGTGCACCTTCTTGCCAATACCTATGATAATGTGAGTTTCGTTTCGACGAAACCATAGCAACATCCAACAACCAGCCACATGAGCGCCAAGAAAGTTCCGCGCAATTTCAGGAAATGGTATTTCGCGCATTCTGCCGTGACACTATTGACAGGCATGTTGGCCGAGGGCTCGACCCCTCCTTGTGGAAGGTTTGTGAATTTCTATGAGAACTAAAATAGCTGATCCTGCGACTGAATAGTGAACAGAAGCGGATAAATTGGTGAATTGGAAAAGTCAAGAGAAAACGCTTAATAGTGTAGCCAATCGAAGAGATCATAGCGACTTCCTTTTTGTGTACAAGGAGTGAACCCC
Source organism: Cooperia oncophora (assembly GCA_036418165.1). Lineage (NCBI taxonomy): Eukaryota > Metazoa > Nematoda > Chromadorea > Rhabditida > Trichostrongylidae > Cooperia > Cooperia oncophora. The sequence continues at coordinate 15,125 of MU913056.1, forward strand.
TGCCCTTGACTATGAGCGGATACAGTACTAGGGCGTAATCGAAATACTACATGGGAAATTATTAGAATATGTAGGAGTGAATTTCTTTTCTTAACATCAGTTCTATGGAATCGTATGTTCAACAGCAATACGTTATGAATATACACCGTACACTTCTGTTGCATCTCCTTAGAATTTCATTATTCAGGCGTTCTGGGGCATCTGGGTGGCATACCTGGAAAGCAAGGGAGCATCTCTGAGCGGAGACCAGAAGGCAGCCTGGGATAAGCTTGGAACTACTTTCAACGATGAATGCCAACAGCAACTCGCTAAGCATGGACTTCCTCACACGTGAGCCAGGCGACAGCAGCATACAACATATGAGGCTCTTTTACAGACGTCAGTTCTCACTAATGATTTCTAATACTGTACAGTCAATAAAACGCTAGAACTCTAAGATGTAAGCGACATTGTTGCAGACGTTATACGAAGGGCAGAAGAGGTTCCCAAAATTAATATAGTTGTTGTCTTATACACAACATACTCAAGGTCAACAATATTATGGTTGGACCAAAGGGAAGTGTTCTATAGATGCTCTGGATGTCTAAAGCAAAATCATAGTCAAGACCTGCTATGTTGTTGTTCCCAAAACTACAACTTACCTTCCGATAGTAGCCTTGTAAGCTTGTAACTAGTTTGAGGTGTCTTGGGTACTCATCGTAGCGAGCCGGGAAGTATATCTCGTGCGAGCATCAGACGATTCAATGCTGATCTTGTCAGAAGGCTAGTTGGGCTCGTCACTCATGAATACGGTGGGAGGGGTGAGAATACTGTTGAAAAAGGCTGTTTAGAAATGCTGCAAAAGGAGGGAGAGAAAAAGCGCGCGACCAGCTGGTGACGCTTGTCGAATGGCGTGGCAGTAAGTGGACTAGCTAGTGCCTGCGTTACTGCGGTCGAACCCGCATTCTTCCAGACTATGCTCCCTCCAAGCAACCGGGTAAAATTAAAACAAAATTGTAAAGCAAAAATTCTCAAGGATAACGTCTTCGCGGATGACCAATCCATTTTTGGGATGATTACAGAGGTCAACCGATGTACAAATCATCCTCCTAGACAAATCTGGTACCAATTTGCAGGGTTCGCGATGTAAAAGCCTTGGTTGGCGCGCGAAGGAACCGATTCAGGATCGGACACCCTGTCAGCACTCATAGTAAGCGTGCCACTTGCCACCACAGCACCTCGTCCTTAGAATTAGACGATAACACGTATGGAGTTTCGTCTTTGCGTGGGAGTTCAGATTCACGAATGTTTCCAAATTGGCATCAAAATCTTGATCAAGGGCAAAGTTTCGAGATGTATGATGAGGCATGATGATGTATGACAAGGCATGTAGAAGCAACTAACAGCATCGAATTAATCAGCGTAAAGTTAGCGCACCAGTGGTTCTTATAGGATCCCTCCAAGAAACTACATTAGTCCTATCGATGGTGATATCCGAACATTTTTGTCGCGCTGACCATTGGCCTCATAACCTCACTGCAGCCCGACACCACGTCTTCAGTTTTTCCACAAAGCTGGTGTAAAGCGTATGAGAAAGCCATATGCACGCAGAGAGCATTTTTTTTATTATTTCTCATTCAGCTAAAAATTACACTATGGAAAATTGAGACTAGTAATGCATAAAGAAAACACGGCTGAAGGTGATTCAAATGGAATTCAGGATATCAGAAAGTGAGCTGTAGCTCTATGTAAACCACTGTGGATCGGCTGAACTTAGAGGTTCATGACTGTATTCATCACCACTTGAGCTACTTTAAACCTCTCAAGCTTAGTTTACTGTGATGTGGATCTTCTGATCGGAAGTGTCCCAGTTCTTCGAGCCCTTCGTGTTTGGAGAGAACCCATCTAATGAGCAGCTGATATAAAGTCTGGGCTGTTGTGACATTTTTATCCTTTACTCCCATAATTGCGCACGTGCTAAAACCATCGTTTTACTCCCTTTGTTACTGTCTTAGGTTCATTCTAGAGCATTTTCCATATAATTCTGTCCTCTAACATGACTTGTACTTCCAAACGCCACAGATCATTTGAATATTTGTTACCAAAACCGCACTATATGTAGCAACCTGAGATTATTTTCACATCTAAGCTCTGCTACTGTACCGCGGTAGGGAGTATTTATTACAACTATGATGTCACATTCCAATGACGATCTCGCCACTCTGCCCAGACTCTGCCAGAATCCAGCATTTTGATACAAAAATCTCTGAACCATGTCAAGAATAGACGCAAACACAGTGACAGAGTGTCGCTTCACATATGTCAGACCATTCGCAAAAAGTAAGTGTCCGTAATGCGATTTATTTCAATCTGCTATGCTAACTTTCTATGATGATGCACAGTTACAGTCAGAAAAAAGGACACTGGCCTAAGGAAATTATGTACACTGCCAATTTGAGCTTCCACAAGAATACATCGTTCTGACAGCCGGGGTTCTTGAAATAGGCCTATAATATGGAGAACTTTACTCGATGGATATATAGTGGAATAGAGTGGAGTATACAGCACTAACATGATTTGAAGTTTCAGAGTTCAGCCGTCAAAAGAAGCGCTGTTTAGCTCTTTGGAAATTTTTGCAGTGCCAAGTACACGTACAAAAAGACAGCTAACATTTTTTAGCTACCTTCCTATGAAGCAACAAGAGATTGGCGGCAGCGGGAAACTCTCGACATGGCTTTTGGAAGGTGAGCTTTCCTGCGTGAAACATTTCAGCGACAGCTACTGTAATCGACAGAAATCGTATCAACAATTTCATAATTACTCGTAGTCATACCTTTCGCCATTACTTTCTTGGATTCGAAACAGTATTTTCAAGCAGTGATTGAGAAAATTTAGCTCCCACCATGTGATTCAGAAAATGTAGCTCCTAACCGCTGACAACACAAAAGTGGAAATCTTTATTGGCAATGGAGTGTGCATAAAGCCATGCGTATGGGTAGCAACAAACATTTCTGAAAGAAATCAAAGTGTGATGTTCCATCCATTTTACGTGTGAGGAAGTCCGTGCTTTGCGAGTTGTTGCTGGCACTCATCGTTGAACATTGTCCCCAGCTTCTCCCATGCTCCCTTATCCACGCTAGCTCCACGGCTCTCCAGGAATGCTACCCAGATGCCCCAGAACGCCTAAATGATACCATAGAAATTCGACTAATGAAGTTCGAAATAAATGAAATCTTAATGACTCAGAACAGAGCCAATTTTCGCTGTCGCATGAAGATGGTAGATCAATGGTCGTATAACATCGCCATTCCGATTGAATCGATGTGAGGAAAATGTCGGTTAGTGGAGGTATTCTCCACGTTTTAGACAAAAACTCTTTCTTATTCTTCTCAAAATGAGCTTTGCAAACTTGATTTTTCAGTAGTAGTAGGATAATGGATGATATCAAAAAGTACTCAAGGGAAACAAACTTTCCACAAGACGGGGTCTAGGCCCCTGCCGACATGTCTGTCAATTGTGTGGCGACAGAAGGCGCGAAACACCATCTCCTGTAGCAGAGCAAAAATATTGCGGAGTGTTGAAAGCTTTTGAAGAAAAAACCCCACGTTGTCAATTGTGTTGCAAGTATGTGGACCGACAGCAACAATCCAGTTCCGAGTTTCTCAAATCTGAACGGAAAAGTACAATTAACGTCACATCCTAGCTATTTTAGCGGTGTACCTGTCACTCTTTTGAACGTCGTCGGCAGAGAAATTCTCCGCACCTTTGAAATACTTGCGGAGATCTTGGTGGTTAGTGAACAAGCTGAAGTTTCCGCGTTCGGTTTTTAGCGAGAATGGCCCACTGAAATCTCCACTCACTACTTGTAGAAATCTATGCCGTTTTGTGCCTCCTTGGGTGTTCTACCAAGTCCAACCGTTGCCAAATTCGCCGTACATGCTTTCTTCACGTCAGCCATTCTAAAAAGAGCGAAATTCCTGGAGGAAGAGAAGAGAAAGTCGCAGAACGTAGGAGAAGTAGATTTCTATCTGCGCATCAGAAAGGATTACGAGATAAATCAAGGCAATCCCTCTCGCGCCAGGTACAAGACCCCGGCATTACGTCTCAGAACATTACGCTAGGTCGTTAAAGAGCGTACAATAGTGGCTAATGAGTTGTTGCCACCGAACACTGAAAATTTTCTCGAGACTTCAAAGGAAAGGGGCGAAGGACTTGCGTCAAGCAGTCTGAATTGTCGATATAGCCAGCCATAGATAGAGGATGGGCAAGTAGATAACACTGCAGCTGTGCGTGTCCTATCTACGAGCCGCACTGACTGGTCTCGCACGGAAAGTCTTCTTACAATTCAGCACGTATAAGCAGAGTGAAGCGGATGAAGCGGAATGCTGCTTGCCGCTGCTCATCCGTGTATTTATACAGTGCACTGAAGGCGGACCACCACATAATAATATTCACGTGGGCCTCAACAATCAATCAACTAGCATCGAAGATGAAGACAGCAAACCACCCCGGAGAAAATGAACGAAATCTCGTGGCTGCCACGAAACCGAGTCTAGGCGTTTTATGTTATGTAACACCAACTTTTTTTGAGGTCATTAAAGTACAATGAGTGCTGTTCAACGCCGTAGAGGTGTAAAGGTTATGACAAGAATGCTGAGCAAAGGACAATAGTTAGACATCAGGCGGGACCCAATTCCGCATTTCCCGCTGACCGCCTTCACTCAGCGCCCTCGTGATAAAAACTTTCTTCAAAACTATCCCGATTTTCAGGCCAGAAGGCAGCTGAAAAAATCTAGAGTGCACCATTGAGCAGCTACTGCACCAGAAGCTCGGTTTTCATGAAACCGCCGTCCGAAATCGACCTTCATACTTCACT
>MU913058.1:0-21019 GCA_036418165.1 Cooperia oncophora
GGGGTTTTCTCCGCTGTTTTCTTGAGAAATTGAGTGGTTCATATTTGAATGCCACAACCGCCTTGGCCCTTATTTGCTTTTGCTGAAGCTTGTGGCCAAACTCATGGTCAGTTTAAAGGCAGTTGGCACGATAAATCCCAAAGACGAGTAGGATTTATATGCCTGGCAGGGCGGATTTCCGCGACCCTGAGCAGGCCCTGCGTAGCGGTTTTTCCCACGGAGGTACCCTTATAAGGGTCCTATCAAGCTACAACTTTCCGACCCAAACGCCTACGCTCGCCCGCCCATACATGGACGACCCTACCAACCTACCCTTGCTTCATTTGCTATTTAAAATATGAAGCGAAGAGATTGGTATGAAGCGGCTGCGGTGCTGAATGGATATATGAGTACATACATGCAGCCGCACCTGCCGGAGCGGTTATTTGCAATACGCCTACGGGAAACTCGTCCGAAATTGCTTTTCAAGAACGAAGGCTTTTCTTCGCAGTTTTTGACCGTTTCACTTCGTTTTTTCGCCATTTTACCAACTGCCTTTGAGTAGAGGCTTATTTCACACCGCTTGAAGACTAAGCATCCCTAGGATTAGAACGGCTATAACTGATAAAATCTTTGAGATCGCCGTTTCCTCTGAGGGAGTTCCCTATAAGTCATTATAAATGTCAGCTCGTATTGATGTGCGACCACGATTCTTCTGAGGGAATGTTTGGTGCTTGACGCGCCAAGTTACCAATCAGCGTAGGATGTCTGATGTTCTACTCTTTCTGAGTTTGCAGGTACGCCCTTTACTTCATCTTTAGCTCTATGCAGAGTTCTCATTGCCCAGCGAGGAATTAGGTGCGATACGGACGAGTTTTCAATGATTTCCTTTCGTCATTGAAAGTAGGCAGCGTAAGCAGGAGCAACGGGAATGGACGTTTTGTTCTGCCGTCGCTTCATCAGCTGTCAGCCGAGAATATGTTTTTCTTGACCACCAGCGCTGGAAGAAAAGGTGGTATAGTGGCAAGATCAGAAGATCAAGTCCCGAATAAGCACCGCACTTGTACAGTGGTAACAGTGACACTCGTCTTGAAGGTAAAGCCCGTGATCATTTGCTGTCACAGGCAGTGGATAGGGATTGCACATTCAGGGACAGGGGGACAAAAAAGACACTTTTCTTCATTGACTTTCGAGGCGCTATAAGTTACACTTTATTAAATTCTGATCGACATTTCTACCACCGCATTAAAGAGCATATTAAGCACTATCGAAAGCCAGCGAACATTCGCCATCACGGATAGTGTATTAGGAATTTGCATACAGACGACAAGGTGCTGAGTAACTCGATAGTGAAGAAAAAAAGCAGAAAAAAACATGCCAACTGCCCTAGATAGAACCCCATTTCAGATCCCAGTTTATACGTGTCCCATTAGCGTCATCTCCAACACTACGCCCCCATCGACACAGCACCCATGAGAACTCTACGACTGCACAAGTGAATCGTCGTCCTGCAGTTTCGTTTTTCTCTGAAAGGTGTGCCCTGGAGGCGGAGTCACTGGAAAAAAAGGAGGCGTCACTGGATTAAGGTTGCGCTGTAGCGCCCCTCCCTTAGAATTTTGTGCCGCGAAACCGGTACAGAGACGCTCGTCGTGGATCACACTACCTACCCGACGCTATATCTTCAGTTCTATACCTGATGATCACGGACCGAGCCTTCAAGAACATCACGATGGCTTGCTCCCGCTAGTCATTGTGGAGGCCGCATCGGATACGATAAGTCACCACGATTCTTGAAGGCAGCGTCCGCGCTCAATTCGATGAGATGTGTGGCTCAGACAGTGACAACAAGGTAGCAAGTAGTTCATTAGTGGAAGGAAAACGTAAAAAAATTATCGGATATGCCCTATATAGGACCCCACGCCGAGCTGAGGTTGTACGTGCTTAAGGCGAAGAGAAGGAGCGGTTGCACGAGTTCTCACTTGTTGATATCAGCTGTTTTCCCTTTATCACCTCACTCTCACCACTCGACGTGGAGAGAAGCAGCAATGGAACAACCGCACCATCAGGCAACCATTAGAAATGAAGTTGGGCGTCGTGGTCGCCAGGTGGGTTGGGTGGCGGCCGGACTCTTCACAGCGGCGGAGCGGCTGTGCTTCCCTCGCATTTGTTGAGTTCGCGAAGCTTAGTAACGTCCACCATCCTCGTAGGTGGGCTACCGATATCAGAAGACGAGGCGTAGACGACAAAATATGCAACGCTTGCGCCGCCTTTAAACAGTTTGGGCGAGCTCGGTTTACCTACGCAGTCTTTTCAGCTTTTACAAACAGGCAGCCCTTACAGCTCGAGGCCCCCAGTCTCTTGTCGACTGATTGTCATTGGATTGCTTGCTTTTGGATATCAGGAAAAATGGCAAGCAAGTACAAATGAATGCTCGTGCGGCAAGTGGCAGACAAAGCTTAGTTGCAGGATATTGTTATCTGCCCAGCGCCTGAATAGGTGTGAACAACAACTGAACTGACCCATGAATGCTTCACTTCTCGAAGTCAGGTCAAAATGTCAGATTTGGTTAGAAACCTCCACCTAGGCGTAGTTCGCCCCAATTAACACGAATATGGAGCTCGCCCAGTGCGAAACGCCTGCACTGTGCGCCTAAAGCACCTGTACGTCCAAAAATTCTCCTAAATTACAAGGCACCAAGCCGCGCCACTAAGCGGACACAAACTGTTTTTCAGGCATGTTTGAGAGAGCGGTAGTGGTGACGCTACAACCACTTTTTGCCACGTTTGCGCAAGAAGCAAGAAGGTAAGGATCATCAGGGACCGTATCATGACCCTTGCTCTTGTAGGGTGGTTGAATGCAGGGCGACAAGCTAGAATAACCTCTGTTCAGATAATCGTTCTGCAAAATTTCAAAGGCAGATTTGAGATCAGCGTCCGAAACCGCGTTCCGTGAGCTACATCTCATTACAAATGGTCATTTCGACCTGGCGACGCTCCCTAGCGAGATATTTTATTCTCGGGAGAGTGGTCGAGAACCGGCATTACTCTCCGAAAACATAATGAGGAGAGCGAAGTTGGAACCGCGTAAGCGCATCACCCCTTTTCCCGCACGCAAGTCGTTCCACATCATAAAAATTTGCAATACAACCACGTTTATTAAAAGTTGACAACACAAGGCACAGGTCATGATTAAACATCGTAAATTGCATAGAAGGTACAGTCGTAATCTCGCCGCTGATAGGAACAATCGGAGGACGCGGACGCGGGTGAATCAGCGACCGCGTCAGGAGTAGCAAACTGTCGGCGGCGCGGGGCCAGCTACTATGCGTCCTCTCACTCCCTACGCGCTCGACACGCGCCGCATAGTACTCTGCCGCCTGCCCATTGACGGCTGGCGCGGCGATCAGCTGATTATCGACTCGACGAAGCCGATTTTTCTCCAAAAATCGTCTTATTTCGGCCGGCTTTCGAGAAGGTGTGTTACTTTTTTTCTTTTCTTGATAAATTGTATTAGTGTCTTGCTCTTTTTGTTGTTTTGGTGTAATTTTTGTTGTTTTAAATGCTTTTTTCGCTATTGTTTTTGCATTTTCATGTTTCGTCTGTTTTTTTTCCCCATTTCTTCCCCCTATTTGGCTTCTTTTTCATTACTGTGTCACTGATGTGTTCCTGTCTTTGCTGAGAACACTCTCTGACACGGTTTTGAAGACTAGAGCCTTTACACCCTGTGTTCTTCAAAGGTGCCCACGGAAATTTGCCGATCCGGCTGGTGAGTATTTCAATTTATTTTTTGTTTATTCTTTTTTGTATGATGTATTCTTCATTACTATACCATTGTTGTGTTCTGTGGTACGCGAAGAACACACTTTGGCATGGTTTTGGAGCTTGTGTTTTTTAAAAATGAGCTTTTTTTCATGAGTTGTGCTAGTGCCCGTTATTTAAGGCGGTCGGTGAGTGTTTCGCTCACGGAGCGCAATAGACGTGGTATACAAATCAGAAGTGAGTCGCCACACGTTGTGCCTCGGTAGCATAGTGGGTAGTGTTACAGAATATAGTATACGAGGTCAAAGGTTCGAATCCTTGGTGGGCGTGCTCTTTTGCATTTTGAAGGCGAGAATGGCTCAGTTAAGAAAAGCCCTCTTCATAGCATTTTCTGATAATGCTAGGCTGTGTTGAACCTTTCAGAGAGCACTGCTGAAAAAATGCAAAAGAGCACGCCCACCAAGGATTCGAACCTTTGACCTCGTATACTATATTCTGTAACACTACCCACTATGCTACCGAGGCACAACGTGTGGCGACTCACTTCTGATTTGTATACCACGTCTATTGCGCTCCGTGAGCGAAACACTCACCGACCGCCTTAAATAACGGGCACTAGCACAACTCATGAAAAAAAGCTCATTTTTAAAAAACACAAGCTCCAAAACCATGCCAAAGTGTGTTCTTCGCGTACCACAGAACACAACAATGGTATAGTAATGAAGAATACATCATACAAAAAAAAGAATAAACAAAAAATAAATTGAAATACTCACCAGCCGGCAATTTTACGGGCAGCTTGAAGAACACGGGTGTAAAAGCGGCTCTAGTCTTCAAAACCGTGTCAGAGAGTGTTCTCAGCAAAGACAGGAACACATCCGTGACACAGTAATGAAAAGAAGCCAAACAGGGGGGACGAAATGGGGAAAAAACAGACGAAACCTGAAAACATAAAAACAATAGTGAAAAAAGCATTTAAAACAGCAAAAACTACACCAAATCAACAAAAAAAGCAAGATACTAATACAATTTATCAAGTAAAGAAAGAAAAGTAACTTACCTTCCCGAAAACCGGCCGAAATAAGACGATTTTTGAAGAAAAATCGGCTTCATCGAGCCGACAATCAGCCAATCTGACCGACTCATAGAGACAGGGCGGGGAAAATCTGTTCGCGGCCCATCCGTCATAGCCGTCATCGTGCAGGCGGCAGAGTACTATGCGGCGCGTGTCGAGCGCGTAGGGAGTGAGAGGACGCATAGTAGCTGGCCCCGCGCCGCCGACAGTTTGCTACTCCTGACGCGGTCGCTGATTCACCCGCGTCCGCGTCCTCCGATTGTTCCTATCAGGCGCGAGGATGACGGGACATAATAGATAAACACAAGGAGTAATTATACATACAGTCCTCATCATTGCGGACTGCCGGAGGGCGGCTGTGCAACGCGGTCCAAATGGGCGTTCGGCCTCGTTGCTCTACCAATGGCGATCGGGTGAAGATCGATAGGGAGCAGAAACCAATGGTGGACGCCGCAGTGCGACGCTGATTGCGACCCGACAATTGCGGTGATGTAAAGTGTATGTACCGCCTTTACTGCTTGGAGTGACACGACCCGATTATGTTTCATAGAGAGGCAAAAGTTTTGTAGTATCAGTAATGGAGTATAAATGTGCGAAAAACAAAAAACTCGACAATGGGAAATTATTTATCCCTTTCAGATATTATGGACGACTTGCTGGTTGTACACAACCAAGTTGAAAATGAAGTAGATATGCATCTTGCAGATGTTTATAAAAATGTTATACAGTTAAAGAAGACCCATATAAGGGACACGCCGTATCTTACTACTTGGAATTTAAAAGTAGTGAACTAGTAACAGAATTACCACAACATTGTACAACAAAACCGATGACTTCACCTTCAAGATAATCAGATTTCCACATAATGAAACTAATATCTCAAATAATAATAAAGCAGTTCAGTTATATACACAGAAGCACTTAGAATTGCCAACACCATGTACCATACTGGATTCCTTCATTTGTTAAAAATTAAAAGATTGTGTGGATATCGCACGTACCCTGTAAATTAATGGCTATGGGAAGAGTTTATATTAATGTAAATATAGTGGAATGATATACGAGAAACAAGTATTATTCTGTTTATAAATACTCAGCTTGCAAGTAAATATAAAAATGATGTAGTTAATCAAAAGTATAACTCGCACAACATAGGGAGCCGTAAATTTAGTCAATTTGGCTTTATTGCACTCCTCCCTTTCAGATTTATACCAATGACTAGGCATACATCATAGTATATGTACTTCATCAAACACTAACGTCTCTTATAACATTTCCTAATCTGATTTCGTCAGATACTAATGTCTCTCTCCGTCTCGTTAAACGTCTCTTGGCTAGGACTATACTCAACACGTATTCCCTAAGGTATCTGTATTGTATATCTAGTATACAGTAGGAGTGTGTCTAGTCAAAAATTCGACACTTTAACGCGCTCTATTCTAACTGCGTATAGGCAGCACTGCGTATCAATTTCCCGCCACTAGTCATCCACTTACTTGCATTCTTGCCTATTTGTAATCATCCAAGCCACCGGTAGATTAACACTCTTGTTAACGTCTACTCTCGCTTGAACTGGTCACACACTTCCACTCATATATTCCTTTCATCTAACTCTATGACTCATACATTCTTATTCGGTCCGTCCCTCACCACTCACTGATGAGCCTCGGGGATGGACCGAATAAAGTGGTTCGTCTGAGTTGAGGCGAAACGAACCACCTCCTCATTTAATACCTACTAACTTTAATAACTCCTCATTTTTGTACTTAATTGGACATAGCTGCAGCTCTCCAACCTTCGAGGGCAACCCGTGGTTGGAGTTGCTGCAGTTCCGTCAAACGGGTATAACCTTATAGGTATTATAAGAGGCGATGCCTCAGACACCAGTGGTGTTTTTTAGACCAGTGGTCTTTCTAACGTCAGTGACGTTTTCTATTCATACCTTCACATCTTTCTTCTCCTCTTATAATACAGAATCACAACAATACTTTATTAGTCAAGATAATTTTCAATAACAGTTAGTTTCATTTAAAACATTCTAACTTTCTAACAATTCGATAACACATTTCTTTTCTCTAAGTATCTCCATTCTCCTCTTCTACAACACGTGGCATCTTTGGAAATACGTTTTCCTGCGGACTTTCGTCAGTAGCATCACGTTTCCGACCAAAGCGTCCTTCCTAAGAAAACATCCTCTCACTCTTCATTACACAGCGCTTATAATACTTTCCAAATATTTATTTACTTCGTTCTTCTTGGAAACACTCTCTCCAATAATACTTGCTGTCCCTATGCGTAATAGCTCTTCTAATGTGACCATTCCATAAGATAACTTACCTTCCTTAAAAAGAACATTAGATTCCGTTTCCCTTCAATACTTTAATAATAATAACAAGAACCTACTTCTAACTCCTTCAGTTCCACTACGCTCAGTAAATCTTCTATAGGAACACCTGACCAGCTATGATAATCCCAACCAAGCTTTACCGCCAAGGTAGTGGATCGTATAGTCTTAAATTATTCTAACTTAAACAACCTCAGCACCCATAATATTCACTAATATATAATACTAACGATGTCTTTTCCGGAAGGAAGATTTTTAAAACTAATATACCCATTTTTTACCGTCATGTCTGGGAGTTCTATTTGTTGTTGGTGCAGTATTCCTTTATACGTTTGTGCATGTATAAACTGGAATGTCCTATGGTTTTACACTTCTATACATACTTTTCTAATTAAAGGCAGTTTACCTCAGATTTTCCATATCTCCTAGCTGTATGGTTTTATCACGGAATAATTGTATATTACACTTGTATTCTTTATTGTATTCCATGAGGTTCCTTTTTCCCCTGGAAGGTAAAAAACTCCCAGAAGCTTGAGCTTACTTCAGCCTATAAGGTTACATATTACACAGGTCAGGGGATCATACTTAAGGTAGCTAGCCTACCTACCCTGATGTTTCTATTGGAACCCATTTTACCCAAACCCCTCACCCACCCGAGAGCATTAACATCAGCCTTGTTGTCGTAACTATAAATAATTGGATATTTTGAAAATTTAGTCAACCCAGCATCACAACTGACTCACCGTACTATTTCGTTTATGAACTTCCTGGTTAACTCGGAGTTGCTTGAATCTCCTTATTTGGTATAGAAAGTATACGAATGTTCTTTGAAAGAACATGCTTATTCACTATCTCTTGTTGCTTATTAATGCGCACCCTTTGATCGAAATTCGCGAAATCGAATCCTGCTATCTATAATTACTTCTATGATTTCTAAGCTGCTAGATTGTTCTAAACACTTATTACATTCTCCATGAAAAAACAGTTCCTCCACTATTGTTATCGCAACTTCAAACAATTTATCCTTCCTACCTACAATCCTTTTTAAGGATAATTATAGTAATAGCTTGAAGCTATGAAAATATGGTATAAATAAGTTCGAGCTCAAATGCAACCCACAATTGCTCGCTAACATACACTTATTATTAACAATACTATATTAGCTTAACTAGATACCAAATACTATAATCTACTTCGAATAGTTATTCACGTGTCATTCTCATGTATAGGTATTCACCCCTTGGCGTATTGCTATAACACTAACCTTATAAAACAAAATTAAGTTTAATACTAACATAAACACATACCTCTGTGCGATGAGCTGAACGTCAGTATATTATAGCCACTTTTCCACGATAATAAACAACTCAGAAGGATAATCTCGGTGACTCGATGGGACTACACACCTTAAACAGATAACCGTGGGAATAACCAATTATAAATGCAACGAGCAACCGATAACTGAAATAATATAACATTAATAAACCTAACACACCTATACACGTTTCATATAACATCATAATACAAACCGTCACATAATTCTCCATAATTCAATTATATTGGTAATAATAATTATATTAGTATTAAACAACATATAAAACTTTTCGACAAGTACTTACCACAATAATCTTGGTAATAACCAATTATAATCAACGAGCTACTACGGATACCTGAAATAAGATGGCATCACAAACCAAATATACCTACACACAATTCATATAAAATCATAATCGAACCATCACAAATACAATCACTAATATTAATTCACACCTCAAATCTAATAAACCAACCTACAGAACTTACCTATACGCTATTAGACTGAAACGAGTTTCAAGCCTGAGCCAGGTTTGGCCACTTCACTGAAAATACAATGTCAGTACACTATACTAAGATTATTTGATTGACATTATCCACCAAGAAGCATTCACCGTAAAGAACATAATGTACCAAATAGAAAAACACTCACATGAATGATTAGAACGTCTATTATAACTGCTAAAGATAAAACACCTATCGTAAACAAATAATACTATACACTATATTATAGTAATACATAAATAATAACTTACATACGATAACATAATAAAAGGTACCCACCTGATATAGCAATAGATCAATAGACTCGGTCAAAAAAGAGAAGTATCAGCTTATTAACAATCTAAAAAATTCAACTAAATCGTTAAAATAATTATATTATTACCAACAACATAAAACTTAACAGACTATACTTACCTTAGTAACCTTGATTCAACAATTCGTTATGCGACGAACAACGGATACCTAAATTAAATAGCACATTAACCAAATATGACTAAGCACAATGCAAATGACACCACAAAACCTAACATCATATATACGATCACTAATAATAACGCACACCTTAGATCGTATACAACGCGCCGGAGCTAATTGCTTGCCCTACTGCGCACCTACCCCACCGATCGGAGGACTCGGACTTCACACCCAAGAAAAATCGACCCGTGCTACACTTAGATCGTATACATGAATATAGGAACAATTCTAACATAACAAAATAATAACTTACATTAAAGTATAATAGCACTTACCTGATAAGTCAATAAAGGATCAACTTGGACCACGACGATTGGACCGGAAAGATTCAGAGCCCTATAAGTTATATAGTTATGCATAAATTAAACATTTCTATGGCGTATCTACATACAAATTACAACTATAATATTTTAACGCTTACCTATGCGCCTTTGGGTTGCAACGAGTTTCAAGCCTTGACCAATTCTGGCCACTCCACTGAAAATATATGAAGAGTATATAATACTAAGACTGTTCAATTGATTGAACGATTATGATCGATTACCCTAGATACCGTAATTAACACAGTACAGAAAGCACCCGTATATAAAGACTAGAATGCTCAATTAACAGGAGTTATGTGCTTCATGATTCATTGGGAAGAGTTATTGATCACGATGTTTAGCACACCATCGCGCTATTACAGTAACCAGTAACCAGTAAATCTACTGGAGGTAAACATCGTTGATTTTTGTTCGATTTTGAATACGGTAGACAGCTTCCTGTGTACTGGACATATATGCGAGCAACTTTACGTTAATTGTAATGTTGTCTATCTTAACTTCGTTTGTGCGTCGCAGTCGTATTGATTTCATTTTTCTTCATCACACAGGGGGTCCGAATAGATGGAATTGTAGTATCGTCTTATTATAACAGGTCAATTCCTTATTTATGGTGCATCCATATATCCGAACCTACTCCTATATCTATCCACCGTCCTTATATCATTCTGGACTACTTGGTTAGCCTACGCGAAACAGTTTGAAGGAAACAGGTACGTTAAATACAAGAATGTTTTCCTTTTAGTTATAAACATTAAGCTGCTTATAGGTAGCATGTATAGACAACTAGATGTTAGCAAATATTGTTACTGAGATAGGATAAGATGGCTAATAGGTGCAATAGACTAGGGATCGGTAGAACAGAGCACACTTCACATTTTAGGCCTAAAATTGGATTCTCGTTTTTCCGCATAAGACCTCCTACCATACACTACATTGGTTCGTGTAGACCACCATGCTTTTTTGACCTCTTGTATCAGTCATCTTTATAACTTCTCTTTAACTTAGCTTTTAACTATTAAACATGATACCATTCTCTCTCTATGCTCCTCCGAATATTTCTATCAACAACAACATTACTTGCGTATAATTTAGTACATTTGCATGCCTTTGACAAGTACTTATGGGACTTGGGACCCTGCGCGTTTTTCTTAATTTTTCTCTTACTTTTTTGCTATTTTTGTGTTACTTTCTTGTCCCAATGCTAATCAACAATATCTACCAACAACTAAAAGAGGGCCACACCTCTTGATAAAAATAGGGACTAGCGCTGATGGGGTTATACAAGTCAAAAATGGCAAGAGGGGTCATTTTTTGGCGCCCCAGCGCTAGTATTTCTTGCAGGGAGAGCCACCCCCTGGGCAGCAGCCCTGCCGAACCTTCGGGAAGACTCCTCTCTGCGTATGGGTTTGACCGCTCATGCGCTTAGATCTTAGGTCAAAAAATGCAAAAACTAGCGCTTCAAATTATTACACAACAACACGGTTCACCAAGGTAAGGGACGGGGCCCATAGTTATAAACTAACAGAATTTGGCAATGATATCAAAGGATGCAAATGTAATAGAAATATATGTAGAATTTGTAGTATAACATGTGTAAACAATCTTATCATATCAAAAGTCACAGGCCTTAAAATAAACACTTACAAAAAAAGCGATACAAACTGTAATTCAAAAAATGTTATTACTGTCTAACATGTAATGGATGTGGACTGCAATATGTAGGAATGACTATAAGAAGACTACGAGATAGGATAGCGGAGCATATCGCTAATATCACGACACACAAAACACACACTCCCTTATACAACCACTTGTATAAATGTAACAAAGGTATTACCGTACATGTATTAGGATTCTATGAACGACAATAACAAAAATACTTTGTTAGAAAAGGAGGTTTTTTGGATTAGACTGCTTATGACACCATACCCTTTTGGACTGAATGATAACATTAAAGGCTATGGAAACATAACTAATGTTGGTAATCCTCTTATGTATAATAGAAATCCGCCTTACTTCTCTCTTAAAATAACTAAAGAAAGGAAAAACAGAGGAAAAAGTGACAAAAAAAGAAAGAAGTTATATTCCTTCGAGGATATTCTAGAAAGCATATGTAATAGCAATTCCGAATTAGAACCCATAGAATATTATAGGTTACTTAAAAAACTCCGCAAGAAAGAAATAGAAAAAATAATCAAGCTATCGCTATCTGCGGATTTCCTAAATAGTGTCAGTAACAAAACTAGATTGTTAGTATTTTGCCTCCTTTCTCATCTACAGGTTGATAGTACTATTAAAGAAAAGATAACAAAACCATGTCACAGTATCGAAATAAGGTTTAAGAGCAGGATTATGAACGAAATTCCATTTGGCAGAATATTTAACTCAACTATGGTATAAAGAAAATACTCTTAGGTAATCAAGGAAAAGAGTCTAATTACACCCCTATAAGAATAATTTTTAAGTACGATAACACGATGGCTAGTAAAATATGCAACTATAACAAAGTACTCAAAGGACTGGATCATAGCAATCTGGAAGAGATTATTAGAAAAGAATGTCTATGCAGTACAAATGCACTTAAAGAATATACAAATGCTGATCATGGTCATGTTATAACAGGGGACCTTAGTCTTATTAGAATGAAGCTCTCAAGAAAATTTTAAGTAAAGGAACGAAGTATAGGCCTGATACAGGTATCACCAGGCAAGAGATCAAAGCAGTCTACACAGAAGCAATCGACAAAGTAATTTCCTTTTTCAAGTCAAAATATAAGATAAGTAATCACAAAATCAGACTGATACAGCAGCATCTAGGGGCATGCTATTATAAGAAAATCAAACCTCTACTAACCAACACCAAAATTATAGGACAAGGGGATCATGTCCCTAGTAGCATACTTAAAAAATATCAGGACAAATATATTTTCTGCCCCTTAGATAAAGCTAGCAACAACTATGGCATCATCTGTAAGAAGTTCTACCTTGTAAATATTATGAATGAAATGGGAATTGAATATAACTATTCTAATAGAACATTCACATATGGAAGTAGTAACAACACATATGAAATTTTAAGACGAAGCGATAAAGTGTCTGTTATTATTAACCACAAACTGTTCTGTGTCCGTAATGGTCTCAATATTAAAATCGACTCTGAATTGCCAACTATTTATGCTCTCCCCAAATTACATAAAAACCCCATTAAATTTAGATATATAACAGGGGCACACAGAAGCAGTATCAAACCACTTGCACAAGAATTACACGTCATTTTTACACATATTAAGAAACATTTTATCAACTATACTAATGCAATACAAAACAGAAACAGAACAATCAAAATGTTTTGGTCTATAAGTAACATCAATATTAGCCAGGAGCTTAACAATATCATGTGTGAAAACCTTAAAATTTACACTGCTGATTTCACTGACATGTTTACCAATCTAGAACATAACCTTATTATAAACAATATGCAAGAACTATTGAATATCTGCTTTAAAAATGCAAGTAAAACATACATTGCTACCAATGGACATCATGTATTTTACACGGATGAAAGAGATAGTAAGAAAAATTACAGATACTATAAAAATATAGATTTGTTATACCTAGTTGAATACTTACTACGAAACAGCTTCTGCATCTTTGCAAACAATGTTTTTAAGCAAACTATAGGTGTGCCGCAAGGAGGCAACTTTAGCCCACTCTTGGCTGACCTTACCCTATCAGTAATGGAGTATAAATATGCGAAAAACAAAAAACTCGACAAGGGGAAATTATTTATCCCTTTCAGATATATGGATGACTTGCTGGTTGTACACAACCAAGTTGAAAATGAAGTAGATATGCAACTTGCAGATGTTTATAAAAATGTTATACAGTTAAAGAAGACACATATAAGTGACAGCCGATCTAACTACTTGGATTTGAAAATATTCGTAACTAGTAACAGAATTACCACAACATTGTACAACAAAACCGATGACTTCACCTTCAAGATAATCAGATTTCCACATAATGAAACTAATATCTCAAATAATAATAAAGCTTCAGTTATATACACAGAAGCACTTAGAATTGCCAACACATGTACCAACCTGGATTCCTTCATTGTTAAAATTAAAGATATGTGTAAGATACTTGTAAATAATGGCTATGGGGAAGAGTTTATATTATGTAATATAGTGAAATGCATATACAGAAACAAGTTTATCTGTTATAAATACTCAGTGGCAAGTAACTATAAAAATGTATGTAAGCTTATCAAAGGTATAATGCACAACTTAGGAACGTAAATCAGTCAATTTATATTTTTATTCGGTCTTATTTGCAACTCCTCCCTTTCTATTATGCAATTATATTTTTATTCGGTCTTATTTGCAACTCCTCCCTTTCTATTATGCAATGACTATGCATAACTTTATAGTATAGGTACTCCATCATAACTAACGTCTCTTGTGGCATTTCCTATTCTAGTTTCGTCAGATACTAATGTCTCTCTCCGTCTCGTTAAACGTCTGTTGGCTAGGACTATACTCAATACGTATTCCATGGGGCATCTGTATTGTATATCTACAATACAGTAGGAGTGTGTCTAGTCAAAATTCTACACTACGACGCGCTCTATTTTAACTGCGTATAGGCAGCACTGCGTATCAATTTCCCGCCACTAGACATCCACTTACTTGCATTCTTGCCTATTTGTAATCATCCAACCCACCGGTAGATTAACACTCTTGTCAACGTCTACTCACTTGAACTGGTCACATACTTTCCACTCATATATTCCTTTCATCTAACTCTATGACTCATACATTCTTATTCGGTCCGTCCCTCACTCACTGATGAGCCTCGGGGATGGACCGAATAAAGTGGTTCGTCTGAGTTGAGGCGAAACGAACCACCTCCTCATTTAATACCTACTAACTTTTAATAACTCCTCATTTTGTACTTAATTCGGATTGCGGACCTATATTGGACTAGCGCCCACCCACTCCTCCCCCCCCCCTTTTATTATATTGTTCAGCATCTCTTCCATACAAATCAGACATTCATTGTAATGCAGCTGTTAAATGCATGCACCACGAATTTCACGAGTGAAATTTCTGGCACTGTTCGACTTGGTGAGGGCATCTTCCTGGAATCCATCAAGCACAGCCGATCCTCCCCCCCTGTGGAAACCTGCAAATTCCTGTAAATCTATGCAATAGCATGAGCTTCGTCTACATTTGACAAGATTCTACAGGTCTTGTCGAGATAAGACGTGCACGTCATCACGGACTCGCAAGAACTAGCGAATGCACAAATGCTCCTTCCGAGCCGAACAGCCTAGACTTCTAAATGTGTTACGACTTCTTACAATGAGATTCGTACTGGTATTTCCTCTGTGACTGTACTTGCAGACTACGAGTTTCATTTTCAAATCCACTTTCTTGCTCGAATTGGCTCACAAGATGTAGCCGCTCGCGTGCTAGACTAAATGGCCAGAAAGGCCAAAAATCTCGCTTCGGGCTCACAATGTCTTCTTCATGTGTCCTACACTGAATCGCCACCACCCACTAAAATGAAACCCACTTCGCTGTTAACGCACACTGTGTCTTTAGGTTCGCTTCTGACGGCTAACAGCAGGAAGGGGGTGGGATGGTGAGATAGTTTTTTTTAAAACGCCTCATCCCCACTGGCCCCTTGAAAAGGGCCGGTACTTTTGCTTTTCGGCAAAGGTGGCCGAGAAGCAAGGTATTTTTGCTATTTTTGCTCGAAGGGCATCATAATGCCCTTTTGAGCAAAAAACTCGTCCCTAAGGGGACTCCATGCCGGTTTTTTTCGTGATTTCTTAGTGATTTTTTCGCGATTTTTTCGCCTTTTTCGCTTTTGAAGGTACGGGGAATCTCGTCCACGTAGACGGATAACTCGTCCACTGCCCAAGAGACGGCTCATCTGTCAAAAGCGAATTCTTGCTTTTGACCGATAGTTTTAATGCCAGAGCCGTTAGACCATTCAGAAAACGGGACCTATGGTTCAGGATTCCTTCAAGAGAGCCGGATTCCTAAAAAAATGGATGTTCCCTATTGTTGCGGTCTGCTATACCCTCCTGTCAATCCGCTGCGATTCATTCGGCCACGTATAGCATAGAAACCATTTTTTTGTCCCCGCTCAATGACATACATGACGTCAGATAGTGTCATGCAAGACGACCGGCAGAAGTGTCATACCCCGGCGACGGGCAGTAAAATCGGTAGTCAAGCTCGCTCCGCAGGCTTGAGATCAGAAACTACACGCTTGGTTCCGCAGTCATGGTGAAGTATTTATTGGAACTTTTCGTGGTTCCCTCAGTGAGAGAGAATTCCGTAAGGGAACACTGGCGGCTCGAGCACTATGGCCCCTCACCAGGATCATTTTACCATGAAAAGGGTCCGACAGGTCCGAAAGACTTTACCCTTACCAACCCATGAAAGATGTCCGACACTTGTTGCCATATCCTATTAAAAATCACCCCATAGGGAATATGTGAGCCATGATGCTTTATATACGAACTTTTACCCGATAGCACTTTAAGTGCACGCTGTTGAACCAGAACTTCCTGGGACTGGGTAGGGCGTAATGTTTGACAGTGGTCATGCCCTATCAGTCCTAGGAGTGCACACGAGATGCGCCATGCATCTGATTTGTGCTCTAATTAGGCCCTCAGGCGTACTTGACCTACATAGGAGATCGAGACGATTAGTAGGTATTCAAGTGAGTTCGTAACCTAACAGGAAAGACTGGAAGCCGTTTCTTCCAACCGTAAAGGAGGGCAATACCTATGTGAGTGGAGAACGAGTTAACCCTTTATACACACGAAGCTCACTCGCTCCATCTCCTTACTCCGCTCCATTTCGTAAAGCTTGCCAAAAAAAGACTCTGTTCGGCTAAGGGGAGGGTGTGAGCGCAATTCGCACTTCTCTAGTTCCTTTTGCTAGTTCATGTTGACTAACAGGTCTCACTTGGTAAGACTATTAACTTCTGTGGAGATGCGAAATGGTCCAAGTGAATCACTTGGTCACAGGAATTTGCAAGCCTCGACACTGTGGCGTGTACAAGCTTCACTGAAGATCGTTTGCCGCCCCCACTGAGCTGAACAGCCCCTGTAACATATTCCGACAAGTGGCGGAAGACAACGGGTTGTGGAGCAAATGGGGCAAAAAGCCGACGAGGACCCTTCGCAGAAAGTGAAACTTCAACTGCAACAGAGCAAAATTTTCCGCGCTCGTCTAGGTTTTACTATCCGAAATACTGGTACGGAACTCGGTCCCTTTGTTACTCCTAAAAAAGTAAAAAATTATACCCCCAAAAACTTTTATACAAGTCTACTTCTTACTCTTCTACAACCTTTGAAAATAAAACCGCTGAATCCGCAACACCTATGAATTCGATCTACCCTAGCCAGCGAACATCATAATTAGGCCGACATACTGTAACTATAAGCCACCGTGCTGTTGGCCTAGACTTATCGTCCACATCTGAGGGCTGCAAGAGGCGTGGCTACGAGAGCAGTGAGGGTTCAGACGGAAAAAGAGGCAGTATCGCCTTCGTAATAAAGGAAAGCCGCCGTGGAATCCTACTGCTGCCCTCAGACAGGGACACTGCTACTCGCTTTCTGCGCTCGACTTAGTTTTCGGCGCTAGTCGGACCTATTGACGCTCTCCTTCAAGCAGCATTTAGATCGATCCTGTGGGAATAGAACTGATCTTATGGAAGGAGTTACTCAAGCAAATTCTACTGAAGCGGGCTTACTTCTGAAGTGGCGAAGGGGAGGAGTTCACCAATTAGGAAAGAACAAAAGCACAAGTGACTCCGCCCACACGATCACCTCAACGAATAGTGCCTTTCGTCTCTCTTGCCATTACTAGCAAGTGATGTGCATACTTTTATTGTTTATTTTACGCGTTCCATACCGCGTGACACACATGGAGTGTCGTACATTTTTTTCCTCTGCGCTGTTTCATATGATCTATTTGGCATCTATTTCATGTTCTAGACTTACCAGAACATGTTTTCGGACAAAGAATATTTTTATTTCCTACGAAAGAGGGAAAACAGATTGGATACTGATAATAGTGTAAAAAGTGATGAAATGGTGCAGAGAGCCGCGGTTCGCGGCAGGCCAAAACTTTTCCTATTCGATAAACACGGCATCTCCTGGAAGTCACCTCCTACCCCTCAGAAGAAACTTACTTTCTTGAGCGATTCACTTGATTCACTTTCGTCCTCAGCGATAGCCAGCTCCGGTGTGAGGAACGACACCGTCCGCACGGCCTCAGCTTCTGGCTTCAACGTGCCGCATGTGTGACGGCGAACCATCTGACGTCGTCTCTTATCGTTCAGAAGGCGGTTCGTCTCTTCGGCCGCCGCCATAATCGCTGATACACTCGGATCCGCCTGATCGACTGCCTTACGCAGTCCCGATGCGAATAGCATCACGTTAGGTTGGGGTGTGTGATGGTGAACGTCTTTTCTCCAGTTGACTTTCTTTACAGAGCAATTTTGAATAGAACTGAAAGCTCCTACAGTTATAATCGCGAACGATAGCTGAGGCTGAGAAGAAACTATTGCGGAAGAAATGATGGTTCAGCGATTACGGTAAAAAATATACGGTAACGGTCACTTGGTGCAAAAGTATAGCCCTTCTTGGCTGCGGATGCAGGGGCTCGATTTGGCACGGCACTAACCCATTTCCACCAACTGTTATCGCTTGCTTGCCCTAACAGTTGGTAAAAAAGAGAGTCGAAGCTGGGCGCAACATAGTCCCGCGCAACGCCCCAACACCCGCAGCGAACAAGGGTGCAAGTGAGCAATAAGTACACCAAGAGCTCGTTGGCTACGGAAGATGCTACGGAATTATCCAGAAATGAATCGAAGATCTACTGAAGGACATGAATATTGCAGAAAGAGTCAGAAACGCACGGTCAATTCGGCGGCGGGGAACGGGTAGTGGGGGAGGGGCATTTTGCACTTTTTCTACTTCCTATGAACGTGTAGACCATCAAGAGAGCTTTTTGACAGGTTTTACCATGGCTGCTCCAATTTCACAAGAGTTCACCGGTTTCATTCAAAGCTAGTGCAGAGGTGAAAGTGCAATTCCACCCCTCCCCCGTCGCCGAACTGCGCCGAAATCCAGGGACAATTCAGAATCAAATGAGTGAGAAAGAATTAGTAACCGCGAAATGTACTATTTCTAGACTTAACAGTACTAAGCTCGTAAGGAGGATGGGTGACGAGCTGGACAGGAAGCAAGAGTAATCTTTCCGACGTAGTTTATGTACTTCTAACCAGTCCGTCCTCGGAAGGCAGAAGGTAGTTGGCTTTTGTGGAGGCTGATCCGGGTTTGACCCCGAACTTGGTAAGGGGACCACACGCCATTGTACCACTGTCGCTTTGTCTGGTCAGCAATGTGGGGCTTTGAGCTCCCTGCGAAATATCCACTGCCTCAGAACCTTCCATTTTTCAGGCCTCAACGACTATGTCTCTGGCTCTCCAAAGTTGTCGTCATGCCAAAAAATCGCCGGCCTATTGGACGCTCCTCAGGTCTACCCGTCTGCTGCACCTCCCACAAGGTCCGGGGAAAAGACGCGTGCGCGCAACTACCGTAACCACGCAAGGGAGAGGGGCAAGCGACAGACACGCGGAAAGCGAGGCTGGCGCCGCGCGAAACCGGCGTACACCCCCCAAAATCCCAGCGACAAGACTGAGTGAGTGGCTCTGTAGGGAATCAACCTAAACCATAGAAACAGGCAGTATAATCGAGAGCTTGTTTGACACGTGCAGAAATTGATCCTATTCATCAGGATGGTGCGAATGGCTGCTCAGACTTTAACTTTATCTTTCCACGAGATAGGATTATGAGGATGGTCTAGAAACAGATGACGTGCTCACAGCAACGTGAAGGAAGCTCAGTAATGCAGCAGGAAGAGCAGTGTAGCAAAAGCTGGCATATCTGAATCAACTTCGCTCGCAAAAGACCTCTAATTAGAAATTTTGGTCATCATGCCTCTCAAAAAATGTCTTTCGTCGTTGCCTTACGAAAAGAGAACA
Source organism: Cooperia oncophora (assembly GCA_036418165.1). Classification (NCBI taxonomy): domain Eukaryota; kingdom Metazoa; phylum Nematoda; class Chromadorea; order Rhabditida; family Trichostrongylidae; genus Cooperia; species Cooperia oncophora. Next base: position 19,848 of record MU913058.1, read on the forward strand.
TGCATTTTGGCATGGAAATGAAAAGATAGCAGTAGAGAAGTCCTAGAAATATCGAGGGAATTCGTGTGGGTGTACTATTATACAGTATGGGCATGAACGACGAAGCCACCCAGCGATAATTAACAGAAGAAAATGAAACTGCTGGAAAAATGACGTGATGCTATGTGTTTACCGCTTAGGTTGCATAATCTCCGAGAAATGAGAGGGAATAATAGCCGCAAAAGCTAGTTGCCGCCACGCAACCGCGCGCTTTTTTGTCATGTTCCATGACTCTAGATCACTGTGACGCCAATACTTGTTTTTTTCCGTTCAACCACTATGTTTATCGTGTAGTGGTAGTTTGATTAATTGAGCAGTGAGGCTTACCTCCCTAGTTCAGTCGAAATCCCTGAGGTCCAGAGACCTGCTAGGCCGGGACTGATTCGTTTAGTTAGGCGACTACTTTTGTTTTGCTGCGCAGATGTTATCGGAATTTGAGGTTACTTGTTTTTTTGTCAAACCACAAGGGCTTGAGTGGAAAACGCTGAGCGAAATGCCATGCATTCGAATTCGAAGTGAAATTCAGGAGGAGTAACAGGACATATTCACCCGTACTTATCTTGCTTACCAAGGAGGTACGTTATGACGACGTGAGAAGCTTTTAGCTTATCGCAACCCGCCACCGCTGGCTCACCTCTTCTACCTGTTTCCCATGTTCAGCGTAAGCAATCTCAAATAAGAACCCCTACATTGAAGAGAAACTGCACGCTCCCTCCGAGGACAAGCCTTGTCACGAGCGAGGCGAATGGGTCCGCAGCTGCACCAACGTGCCACTTTCTCAGTTCAGAAGTGCAGGAAGGGAGCCGTAGGTAGTGGTGCCCAAGTGTCGTCTCCGTATTCCGCCCGCGCTATGTTCAAGGTGCAGCACTTGCATCAGTGCCAAGGTCCCGCACAGGAACGCGTACTCTGTGGTAGCAATCAGACCCGTTCGGTGGTAGAGAACAACCAGAAGTGAGGAGCGCAGACAAGTAGCGCGTTTGGCTGTGTGACTGGCTGCGCGGGACGGTATGGAATCGGCACTGGGACATCACTACCCTCTATCCCCATTCCCGTGCCTTTTTGAACAGAAAAAGTGGCACGCTATGGTGGTTGCGGATCTATTCTTCCACACACAGCAAGGCCGTATCACGGAG
>MU913058.1:21119-33980 GCA_036418165.1 Cooperia oncophora
ACCTATATCAACTTCAGGGCACTCGTCTGTGATTGAGACCGCTTACAGCTCTGGACCTACCAAAAAATCAAATCGAGAAGACCATACCCCATCCTCCGTATTCTCCTGAAATAGCCCCTGCGAACATCGCCAGCTCTGCCCGCTTGAGGATTTATTCCCTGAGAAAACTTTTAGCAAGCTTGATGACATTAGTCGAGAAGGTCGCGGACTTCTTCAACTCGCAGCTTTCGCAGTTCTGGGAGATCACTGTCCTGCCCATCCGGCTGGGGCACTGCAGCGGCTGGCAATGGCGATTATATTGTCGGTTAACTTCTGGAGCATGTTGAGTAAGCAAGTAAGAAAGAAAAAAAATCACAACACAGGATTTTTTTCCAGCCACACACATTGGGGTTCAGCGACTAGTGTTCACACCGTTGTGGAATCATATTCGGGGGTTTTGAGGGTGTGGAGGTATTTTACCAGGTGAAGTTTTTTCGCGTCAGTCGCGTTCCCCACTACGTATCCCGACGGCGAAGTTGATGAACGAAGCAATTTGGTCTGGAAATCGAATAGAACTCATTCTCCGCCCTCGTCCCATAAAACCTCCTACGGGAATGATAATAGCGTTCCAATTTACATCACTTTTTCCACAAGTCCCACGAAGTGTCCCACGAACTTGGACTATGATGGATTAGCTCTGGATATGAGAGCTTGACTAATGATGAATGAACAAACGTAAGCAATAATGAATATGTTAGAGTGGGAATGAGAGGGGAGGCGCGTGGGGAGAACGAGCGTTGTCCGGGAGAAGAGGGTGGAGATCTATCGGGACTCATAAATCTGACCTTAAGGGCTTCAAAAAACCAACAACAATGGTCTCGTTGTCCTTATCGACACTAAGCGACGGCACATATACCAAAGGGTGCGCATGACCCAGAGGAGATCCATAAAAGGAGAACAACAAGGCGAAAAACGTGGCAACAGGCTTGAGCCTCAGCTTCTTTACATGGGATAAAGGCGAAAACAAAAGGATGAGAACATAACATGTGAAGTAAAAGACAAATATAGCGCGATTCCCTAAGGAAAAATGCGCTATACAATCGATTACCCCTCACGCTTCCCTAGGGAAATGCCCTATACAATCAATTCCCATTCAGAGACTCAGATGTAGAAGATATACTGTTCGCTGTTGATCAATCCGTTTTCTGAAGGCGGCAGCTACTTCCATTCAGAATCTTAGCGAATGCGATATGGTCTATTCAATGACTTGTGGGAGCCAGCCGAAGTACAAGTCAGCCCTATTATCCTCTTACAGAATGGGTAACAATTTACCGTCTCAGAGGGTAGAAGGCATTGTTGGCTTGGACGAGCCGATCCGGGATTTGACCCCTGGACCATGCGCGTGGTAAGCGTGTCACTTGCCACCACATCACTTCCGCCTCGAGTAAATATAAAAGATAAATAAATATAGATAGAGGAATGTGGCATCAAATCACGAATCGAACAATGTGCACTTCATCCAAGCGTGTTATCGTTTTGGGGCTGATAAAAGGACACTGGAGGCTTGTCTCATAGGTAGGAAGAATGCCTGGTGAGTACAGCTCATATTTCCGAGAGATACGAAGGGCGTGACCGTCTTACTCAAACGGTGCGGTTTTTTGTAGAATATTTAAGATTTGGTACGATCCTAATCATATAAAAAGCAGGATGCAGTTGCCGCTGAAGTGAAAATGCGCAGCGGAAAACGCCTTCAACACTATGTCTGAATGAAGAATAGGAGAGTCACGCCCTCCCCACCTCCGAGATATAGCGAGTATGTCACGCTTGGCCTGTGCAAATCAGATCGAGTCCAACTGTTGCTTAGCGTGGTGCAATTGAGAAAAGTTTCATGATTTGCTATAGAGAAACGCAGCGGGGTTTTGCGGCTGATTTTGGGAGAGTTTTCAGTGTTTTAGCAGAACTGCCAGAGTCCTTTGAAGTGAAGCTGTTTTTATGTCCATAGTCAATCATGACACGTGTTTAATTTGATGCTAGACAACGATTGCAGGGAAAGACTTGTCAAGTGGTGAAATCGAGGAAGCTCAATGATGAGAGCAAGGTACAGTATGCGGAGGATGAGTCTACAAAGTCAGCACGACCTCCTACATTTTCTCCCCGGGTGCGATCTACCCCCACAACCCCAGTCTTGTTCGCTGCGGATGACGGGGCGTGTCAGTGAAGCTGTGTTTGGCGCGCCGCCAGCTGGTTCTGAAGCAGTTGTTGAAGCGGAGAGATAACAATCGGCGGGAAACGAGAAATATGGGAACAATATGAATAAGTCTTGTCGCTCGCCTAAAGAAAAAAGAAAAGAACATGCTAACGTCTGGTAAACCCACCCCCTGACACGCCCCATCATCCGCTGCCGTCCCCTGGCTTCAGTTCTCTACGAGGCCCTTTTGCCATAAAGGGCAAGTTAGTTGGTCAGGGCTGGTCGATAGCCATAGGATCCGCCATGAGTTCACATTCTCACAGCTCCCAAGCACCATTTGCATACTAGCATTGAAAAATGATTTTGTGGAAGGTCACTAGCCAGCTTAAAACTGTGGGACGGGAGGCGTGGTGGTGCGTGGCCGTTAATAGTTTTGCATGGTTTGTTTTGAAAACGTGCAAATCACTAATATGCTGAACTGACACAAATCTACAGAAGTGGGCGAAGCGCTTCGTAGTGGGCGGAGCGCTCTGTAGTGGGCGGAGCTTCCTGTAGTCTACAAAGCCAAACGTGTAAGGAAATTCCGAAGAAATGGTTCTCAAGATCTATTGAAAAGCTTGAAAAACTGTTCTAAAGGGTGGGCGGTACCGTCGATGCGGATACTAATGTGTGGAGCATAAAAGGCCATAAAGCTGACGAAGAATTCCAATAAATTGAGTTGCAGAAAGGTATAGGAAAAAGGAAGGACGTACTGCAACGTGAATTTGTCTAACGGCTATGTTTTCCAATCTACATCAGCTGAGATGAGATTCAGGGACGAGCCGCCCTCTTACGAATTCGATGATCGGGCGGAAATTGCATTTTCACAGGGAGACGTACTCGGTCCCGTACATAGAAACAATTTCCACACCAAATTGACAATTTACTCAAGAAATCCCCCAGAGACACAACGAAACAACGAAAACGGCTTGAGTAAACACTGATGGTGAGCAGAAAAAGGACTACTCACAGCAATCAACGAGTTTGAAGTTTTGCGGGACCTAATGACAAATACTACAGTAGGAGGACATGAAGAATGACGCAGTCTGTTTTGGTTAGTCTCGTGTCTGGGGTGAGCCATGCGTTCAGATTCCGTCTAGAATAGCATGGCATCCCAGCCCGGCCGATTTGGCCCATACAATGAATAGCGGGGTTAGCACAGGACAGTGTCTAGCCTAATACAAAACAAGAAACCTCAGAGAGATCAAGAGGCCGGTTAGCTCTAGCGGGATCCAATCTGACTATGAGATTTGACTCCCCAGCAGAAGGTTGCGCTACTTGCCACTACAGTACAATCCCAGAATGGGCCAGTGTGACCAAATAAAAACTGTAATCGTCAGACCCGGCAGAGCCACCTTTTAGCCCTCTCGCAGGGCCCAATATGCTCAGACTCTTGGCACTCACGTACAAGCTATTAGGTTGTCCGGAAAGGAATGCGCTAATTTGGTGCAATCGCTTTTTTCACCAAAATCGATGAAAACTCGCATATGGGGGTTAATTGACATCCTGATTACGAATATCACGTTCACTTTGAGCGCTGGCGCCATTTGGCGCCAAAAGCCGCTGCCGCAACATCAGAAAACGACCAGCTTCTGAGAGCGATTTTCAAAGAAGGCACTTTCCCACGGTAGGAAGTGATCCGGCCGTGGGAATGGTGGACGAACGAGGACTTTCCCACGATGGAAAGTGGTCAGGGCGTGGGAATGCCGTGGAGACGAGGTATTTTCCCATCAGGACCTCAATTAACCCCAGATACAACTGTCATCTACTTTGGTGAGAAAAGCGGTGGCGCCAAATCGGCGCACAATGGCGCCAAATGGCGCCAGTGCTTAAAGTGAATGTGATATTGGTAATCAAGATGTCAATTACCCTCCATATGCGAGTTTTCATCGACTTTGGTGAAAAAAGTGGTTGCACCAAATTGGCGCATAATTGCGCCAAATGGCGCCAGCGCTCAAAATGAATGTGATATTCGTGATCAGGGCATCGAACTACACCTATAGGCAAAGTTTCAGCGAAATTTTTTTTTCAGTTTTTTTAGGGTAGGAATAGTTCAATAGTGCCGGTTGCGCTACTTGCCACTACAGTACAATCCCAGAATGGGCCAGTGTGACCAAATAAAAACTGTAATCGTCAGACCCGGCAGAGCCACCTTTTAGCCCTCTCGCAGGGCCCAATATGCTCAGACTCTTGGCACTCACGTACAAGATAGCACACCATTACAGTGCATTATATTGCTAGTAACAAGCAATTCATACGGCAGACACTTCTAATGCGATTCAACCCGGAGATAATTACCCGGGTACCCTTTGTGGGGGGGGGGTGTCCAACAAGGAAGGCTAGATTGTTTATCAACGCGCCTTGGAATCCTACAGCGAAGATAAATTCCACCCTTTCTCTGAGCAATCGCAGTGCACGGTTAGCTGATTGAACCGGCAAAGTAACCTCGTGGAGCTGAGCTGCCGGTCCTTCACGCGATGTGTTAATCTTCCACAGCATCATGCTTACTGATCCCCTTGAAACTGAGCGAGGATCGGCAGATCTGTCGCAGGTTTCTGTAACCCACGGCGAGAGCGGAGCGCATAGGTGACTGCGATCGCCCAAAGGCATAGAAAGATGCAAAAATGTCGTGAGTTAGGGTAGAGAGTTTTCAGGAGGGAGCTCAGGAGTTCAAGCTTTCCGTATACCCAAGTAGGTATATGGAATGGACCAGTTTTACAGAGGTCAACAAGTAAGCTCTGATGAAAGACACACTGGATTAACATTGTCCGGACAGAACTGCCTTTCTTGAAAGTTGGTTTACCCGAGCCGAAGCTTCTTTGCCTTCCAAGCTTGGGCATAATTCCATCTCCAGTACGGTAGTTCTAGTCCTGCATATGGGGTCCTAAATGTGCACGCAAGGTTGTTGTAGTCAGCTAGTGCAAATGAATTTCGGTGCATCCACATATAAATAGCCAGTTCACCCTCAATCACGCTGGACCCAGCAAAAACGCGGTCAATAGTCTAGCTCATAGTTCGACAACTGTCTGACAAATATGATTGACAAGGTGGTTAACCTAGTACTTGATGGCATACAACCCGAAGATGAACCCATCACTGACATTGAACAAATGATGGTTAGAAAGAAGGCTCAACCGGGAACAAGTGCTTTACGAAGGTTTTTTTCGCTCACATAGCACAACGTCATGCGTTTCGAGGACGACCGCTGGACCAGAGCGATCACCGACTGGATTCCACGGGATGTCAAGCGAACGCCTGGACGACCGCCTATGCGATGGTCAGACTTCTTCGTGAAAGCTCTGAACGAATGGTATGAAGTTCATCGTGTCCCTCGAGCTGAGAGTTCATTGGGCAACTCTTGCACGTTGCAGGGACGAATGGAGACGTTACTGGCGCCCGCTCGAGGAACTCGATGATCAACGGGAGCACAGGTGATACAGGTGAGTGAACATAGCACAACTACTGCACGTGGAAATGGCGCTAGAGCAACCTTCATAGGTCGCAACTCCTTTGTATTATTAGGAATCTTGACTGGAATCACTTACACGGATGAATCTTCTGCGAGGAGGAGGGTAGGGGGGGGGGTGAGGGTCCAGAAAGAATGGGTAAGCAATCCAGCGACTAGCGATGGAGCGCGCGTGGTGAGTCACCTAGTTGCCCTTCTTCTCAGACCCTGACGGATAGGGAACTGCGGCATCTCGCTTGCAGTAGAGCATCACCACCTTGGAAGCAACGACCGTCCCACTGTCCTCCCCCTCCGAGTTCTCCACGACTTCTCGTTTTCTCCCACATCTCCTCCGAGAATTAGCAAGCAGTTATCCAGTGAAACCTATTCTAGCTGAAATTTTCATTTTACCCGAGGGCGCAGATGGGGACTTCCAGTCTGCGGGTGATGGGGCGTGTGAGGGGAGGAGGAAAGGTGGGCCTTGGCACGGTGTCACGCCCTTTCTTCATCACACACACCACAAGGTAACAGAGAACAAAAAGACGATCTCAGCGCACACGGGGGAGGGTAATTTCCAAGGCGGCGCTTCTTAGCCAAATGATACCGCAACATTCTTGTTGCTCAATATCGAGCAGTGACATTGGGATGTAACATGAAAACGAGTGAGATACAGACCCAGCTTTGTTCGCTGTGGATGATGGACAGTGTCAGCGGGGGGGGGGGGGGGAGAGGGTGAGTTGTCGCGGAGCGGCGCCACTCCGTTTTCCATCACTTGATGGAGTGAGAAAGCAACAATAACCGTATCATATCTTCGTATTGGTCATTCTCCATAACATACAGTCGCAGAACGGGCTGGCGAGGCGCCAAACCCAGCCCCCTGACACGCCCCAAAGTCCGCAGCGAACGAGTCTGTGAGCGGATTTGAAGAGACATTACGCGGCTAGTTCGTGGGCTTCCTGGACCAAGTATGTGTTAGAGCTGCTTACCGGCAGTGGAAAAAGTAACGAGAACCTTCTTACATGCCTCAGCGAAGCCCAGGAATGGGCGGGCATTCTTGAAAGTTTCGGTAAATTACGCTAAATGTTCTTGCTGTTCACAGTAGAATAGTGAAATTGGGATAGGAGTGACCTGAGTGAGAGTACTGAAGACTACTTCTTCATGGAAACGACTCCACCTATCAGATTATGACAGAATGTGTCTCGGATGTCACTGTGTTGCAAAAACGGTGCCAAATAAGGAAATTGCGACTCCATGACCCGATTAAGAAGAAAGCTAGTCCTTTGAGAAACGTGCAAACGAGCCCTTTAATCAGATCCCAGAAATTTGATTTCTCTCACTTGACACGTTCCGATACGACTCAAGTAATTACATTACTGAAAACGGAAAAAGAATTGAAAAGTTGTGCAATATTGCAGAAAAGGGCGGAGCATACCAGGAGAAGGAGGAGGAGGAGTTTGTACGCCTTAGGGGACCGTATTTGATCGCTTGACGGTCATGTTTGCCTTTGTAAAAAACGTTTTATGTAGTTTACTTTTCTCGGTTTTCCCGTTTCACGTGCGCTATTCGCCTCACCCCCCTACCCCCCCCTCCTTCCCCGCTCGGCTGCAGTATTTTGAAAAAAAAGTCCTGGAAAAAATGGTGGGAAGTTGGGAGATTGGGGAGATGGTTGATAGGATGTGGAGGGGGCTGTGTAGAAGAAAGAAATTTTGGGCTGGGGGATTTTGGGCTGTTTAACGAAAATTCTATCAAACGCTGGGATGTGTCCTGGTCTCAGCAGTATTTGGTTCCGAATCCAACTCATCAGTACACGGGCAGAATCGATAATCGTTTCCGGACGCTAAAATCCAAAACTTGCGGAAGACCTTGTAGCCTCGTGAAAAGCATCAAAGTCATCAAAAATTGGAGTCAAGACAAGAGAACGACGGAATAAGGACTAGCGATCAAGGATTCTCGTGGACGTATGAATGACCTAGGAGAGACGGTCTGAGAATGATTCCGACAATCGACGAGATAGTTCGAAGAACAGAATAAAGGCTGCAATCTGACGTGCTCTTTATAAAAAGAGTTCCGACAACGGCTTCAGTTAGGACGCAACCAGCTCATCAACCCCGCTACCCATGTCCCACCCCGCCACACCCACGTTCATGCACTAATCTTATTTGAAACATAGGACATCATCCCAGCTCATATCGCTGCCCCAAACGGTCTTTGCTAGCCTTTTATGAAAACTGCTTCCGTCTCCCACCATGCAACTTGGCTACTCATCACAAAAATGGCCGAAATTATCAGGTTCCAAATCGTCAAGTGAAGCCAGTTTTTTTTTCTTACATGACAATTCAATTGACGGATTTCGATCGCACTTGTCACTCTTACATCCGCTTCTCTTCGAATCCCGTCGTGTACTTTTGAAACTCAATGTTTCCGTGTGCTGAGATGGAGCTCGAGCTGATGGCGTCATTTGTTGCCTGTGGGTTACTCAGACAGAGTACTCTGTTCTTCGTGGGCCCGCTCAGTAGAGTTCTGGCCGAAGAAGACAGGGCTAGGTAGCTGTGGGGGAGGGAGGCAACTCAGACCTACCTCTGCTTTCCTTCCCCAAAGTGGCTAAGGTTCAAAGCGCAGGCGACTAGGTCGCTGTGGGGTAGTCTTGTAAGACGAAATTATCTCCCCAAAGCCAAAACTTTATTGAACACGTTCCACCCTCTCCTCCCCCCCACTCAATGCCCTTAACCCCGAAGACAGTGACGTAAGCACTATTCAAATCCGGAAAACGGGAGCCCAGAAACGGTAGCCACACCCATGCTGTTCTAGGATTTATTAAGCTCTGCTACACAGGAAGTAGTTCAGGAGATCCGAACCGCGGCATAAAGTGCGCCAAGAACGGGAAAATCAGTCGTCAGGAAACTTGGAAGTCAATAGCCTTGTTCGCACCGCATGCTGGGGCGTGTCAAGGGGGGGGGGGTCTGAGGAATTAATCGGGATGATCTGAATTTTCAGAAAAAAGCTTTGTGGAGCAGATCGGGCACCACCACGGCGACAAGTTCAAGCAATAATATCACAGCAGAGGGACAACGCAGACAAGCATGTGATAGACGGCGACAACAAAGTGCTAACACATGCTGAGGTCAGTCTGAAATATCTATGAGCTGTGGCACCCTTGGGATTGGCATGGAGTAAGGCGAACAGCCAAATAGACCACGAATCATAGTGGAAACCTTTCGCAGAAAGGCAGGAGTGTCATCCAGAGAGATAAACTGAATACTACTCCGAGTAAAGTGTCACATTTGTCCCTCCTGGGATTCGGGAGATCTGAAACAGTTCAGTAACTGAGATAGCACAAGCAGGCACGTGGTGGGCCATATCGCCCAGTTGGCTGGTAATCTAATTTTGCGTGCCCTAGATGGCTGGAAAAAAAAGTTCGCAAAAAAAACTCCACCAAATAGTACAGCGACCAACGAACGAATCCTTTCAGGAGCTCAATTCTTTTTATTCTAATGCTCGCAGCCCTTGATTACTACCCAGAAACCTACCAGAACCAAAGCCAAGTACGCGAAGAGCAGCGACTAGCAAAATGCTCCTATAAGCCGACTGCATCAAAGGAACTATACAATTTCGGATGAAAGATAACAGCATGACGCATCCTTAGCGAACAAGTCTTTGTTTTTTATATGCTTGATTTAATAGCTTAAGGAGGGGCTTACTAGATGCGCAATTTCATCATAAAACACATGTTTGCTTGAATACAGATGGTACCATCAAGCATAGTTTGGGTATGCGTGACTATCAGCCCCCTCCAGCTGTCGAAGCGTAGAGGTTTCCCCGTCCTAACAGTGCGTAGGAAATGGAGTAACAAAGACGTGAGACTTTCGCTACATCCGCACCATGCTCGCACAATGCTTTTTTGCCGGCGCAGATTCCCGCTTATGCTACCGCCGTCCGCGCGGCGCCGTGGTCGGCGCGCGAAGCGGCTTATTGGCACTTTACCAAAAGTCCTGTTAATGCCGCTTTTGCAATACCAGTAAAATGCAATTTAGTGCTGGCGGATAAACATTTGAGGTGCAAAATAAGAACGGCGAAGATGATACGCAGGCTAGAACTCAAGAGCCAACTGTGTGTTTCTGGCAATATCCTCGGAGGCCGGCACTCCGTCCAGAAAACAATGGAATAAAAACGGCTTTAAGCAGTTTCCAGCCTCCTTAGGTTCAAAGGTATTTTTTATGGCTTCGGAGCCGGAATCGCCCGAATTGCAGAAATCGCATACCGCGCATGTTAATTTAATCTCGCATTCTCTCCTTGATTTTTTTTCTTTTGTTTATTTACATCTACTTCGTTGTTCTTCATTTCTAGCCTTTGTCATCTTCATCACCTTCTATTCGGACTTTGAAGCATGAGCAACACCTCAAATGTTATCCGCATCAGGAAATTGCGTTTGTATTCCAAAGCGCAATTACAGGACTTGGCAAAGTGCCAAGAGCGCTGCGCGCGACACGCGCCGCGCGGACGGCTGTTAGCATAAACGGGAGTCTGCGCCGCAAAAGGCATTGGGCGGAGCATGGAGGAATTAGCGTGTTTCACGGTCCTGTATCTCCATTCCTGCGCATGTTAGGACGGGGAAACCGCTACGCTTCGACAGCTGGGGGCTGATAGTCACGCACACCCAAACTATGTGTGATCGTACCATGTGTCTTTAACATCCATAAAACTGTTCCTTTATGAGACCACTCTAAGGATCAGTGAGACTGAACCCTCTTGGGACAAGCTGAACAACTATGTGACTATGGGAATTATTGCCTATCAGAAAAAGTCTTTAACATCCATAAAACTGTTCCTTTATGAGACCACTCTAAGGATCAATGAGAATGAACCCTCTTAGGGCTAAACAACTATGTGACTATGAGAATTATTGCCTATCAGAAAAATGAGCAGTAAGAGGTAAAACTCAAGAATAACAAATGGAAGACGTGATGCAAACAATGGTTTTTTAAGAAAATAGAAGCAACAACAAGTATAGATTGCGCCGTGAATTCGACAAATTCTGGGAACCGAAGATCAAAGGATTTATGGCAATTTTAGAACATAACTAGACAACGTTTCTATTAAATGGGCCCTCCCAGAGAGATAGAAGCTCCCTTCAGTTCTCTGCCATCGGTCTCGTAGTCAAATGCAACGCTGCCGGCAACTGCTTTGAAGCGAGAAGGTGCGGATTCGAGTCCCGCCTATGGGGAAGATTTTGCTCTTAAATTACCATTCTTAGGTTGGAAACGTTCACTAATAGGCGAAATAGAAGACAAAGTAAAACCTTCTACTGATCAAAGGCTAATATGAGAGCTAAGCACTGAGGAACACATACCTTACAACTTTAATCAAACAATATCAGGAAAAATACGTGTTCTGCCCACTCGACAAAGCAAATAATAACTATGGCATCATCTGTAAGAAGTTCTACCTTCTGAACATTATGCATGAAATGGGCATTTCTTATGATGCTGCCAACCACACATTTGTCTATGGAAATAGTAATAACACATATGAGTTGATGCCTCATACGAACAAGTTTTCTTTAATATTGAAACACCAAGTTCCTTTGTGTTCAAGAATATATTATCAATATATCCATTGATGCAGAAATACCTACTATATATGCCTTACCAAAGCTACATAAGAACCCAGTTAAATTCAGGTACATCACAGGTGCACATAGCAGTAGTATTAAACCACTGGCTCAGGAATTACGCATAATCTTTACACATCTTAAAAATCACTTCATAAACTACGCTAAAGCAATTCGGAATCGCAACAGGACTATCAAGACATACTGGTCTATAAGTAATATTAATATAAGTCACGAACTACACAGCATCACGTTCGACAATCTCAAAATTTACACAGCAGATTTCACTGACATGTTCACAAATTTAGAGCATGATCTTATTCTTAAGAAAATGCAGGAACTCCTTAACATTTGCTTCAAAAATGCCAACAGATCCTTTATTGCCACTAATGGTTACCATGTTTTCTATACAGATGGTAAAGAACTCAAGAACAACTACAGATATTACAAATCCAGCGATTTAGTATACTTTATTGACTATCTTTTACGTAACAGCTTTTGTCTTTTTGCTAATAATACGTTCAAACAGACTAAAGGTGTCCCACAAGGTGGCAATTTCAGTCCACTACTAGCAGATCTTACGCTTTCTGTCATGGAATATGACTATGCTAAATCTAAAAAGTTTAATAAAACTAAGCTGTTCATCCCATATAGATATATGGATGATTTGCTTGTTGTTCACAACCAAACTGATGATGATGTGGATGAACTACTTTCTCAAGTTTATCAAAATACCCTTCAGTTGAAAAAACTCATAATAGTGAGGTTTCTAGTAATTATTTAGATTTAACAATTAATATCATTAACGGTAAAATTAGTACCAAGCTGTATAATAAAACGGATGATTTTACCTTCAGTGTTATCAGATTTCCGTATAGGGACACAAATATCTCTCTTATCAACAAATCCTCTGTTATATATACGGAAACTTTGAGGTTAGCGAACACTTGTTCGTTCTTCAACGCTTTCGTTAGCAAAATAACGGATATGATCACCACTCTTTTGAAAAATGGCTATGAGGAAGATTTTATTATTACTAGCATTGTTAAGTGTATTTATAAAAATAAATTTATAAGTTACAAGTACTCAATCGCAAATAACTATAGAAAGATAAATAGACTAGTCACAGGTTTACTCATTTGCAGCAGTGATCAACACTAATTCCCTTCTTTCCACTGTTCTTTAATTGATTTATTTCTGGTATACCTTCTCTTATACTCAACATTCTCTCAGTGGTTTTGCCGGTTTACTCCTTTTCCCTTCCTTTCCACAAGTATTTACAGCACACTTCGTGTTAGTAGTAATAATTCATGCCATCATCTCTTGATGGCATGAACTTTGCATGTTACCCCCTTTTTTACAATCTCTCTCTTTTTGTTTATTTCTCACACCTTCCCCTATGTAGTCTATGTCCTCTTGTCTTCAACCTATCGCACTGATGATGCTCGGGGGTTGGCTAGACAATGATGATTCGTCTGCGATACCGAGCGAAACGGATCATCTGTGTTGTGGAGTGTATTCCTTTCCCATGTTTGTTTTTCTTTGCTTCTAATTGTACATCGGCTGCCCCCGCAAGTCAATTTATAGGCCACATCGCATTCA